>VZRO01005005.1:67028-125740 GCA_013397915.1 Daphoenositta chrysoptera
GAAGGAAATCTCGGTGTTGAACGGACCAAACCCCCCTGCCCTGAACCCCTGCGCTGCCGGTGGGAAGGAGGGAGGGGCTGGGGGACGGAGGGGGGAGGTGTTCTAAGGGCTTATTTTACCTCTCGTTATCCTCCTCTGACTCTGTTAGTAGTAAATTCACTTCGCAACTGAAGTTGAGCCTGTTTCCCCCTTGCAGTGTTTCTCCCGGTCCTCATCTCACCCATGAAGCGTTTGCTATTTTTTTTTTTCCCTTTTTCCTCCTCTGCCCAGCTGTGGCAGGGGAGGGTGAGCGAGCGACTCTCGTGGGTGCCTGGCGTTGGGCCAGTGTCAAACCACGACAGAAGGTCAATATACCAAGATAGACAAAAAAGAAGACACCTGAACAGCCACTGAATATTCTGTTTCAAGCATCCATCCTTGACAAGCAAGCTGCAATTAAGATAAGATTTACTTTTACGCATCAGGCCCTTCAGTTGGATCTCTGAGGCTGCACACATTTTCCCCTGGTGTTAGAAGCATCAGTTCCAAATGTTAGCACAACAATACATAAAACACTCTCAGAAAGTAACGTTTTTTCATTCTGTCACGGATCGGGTCTGATGCAAAGACAGAAGATGCTCTGAGCAGCAGCACACTCAGCCAGAATTGAAGACTAACACCCAGCTTTCCTTCCCAACTCAATGCCAGCCTCAGGCAGCCTGGACAAATCTCTTCCCAGATCTCTGTCGCCCTCTCCAGTCTGTAACTCAAGGATCGTCATCATGGATCAAAGTGATGCTGCAGCAAGAAAATTCATTCATCACTTTTGGTGCTATTTAATCACCATGCCACACAGACTACTATCACCCAATGTATGGGCATTTCTCTTTATGCAGATCCCAGTATTCCAGTAGAGCTCCTTACTCAGCCAGGGCCCCATCTTCTTGTTTCTAATCCTATGGAGAAACCAACGAATTGGTATTTTATCTGCCCACGGAGCTTTCCTGGGTCATTGCAATGGAAGAAAATCCCATAGGATGAGTTCAAATATAGGCTTAAAAACCCTAACCTCAAATATCCAATAGGAGGCTGACAGGAACTCAATGTGGTACAAAAACATAGACCAAGAAAAAGGCAAGAAATTCAGAGAACATGGAAGACTACAAAGAGTTCCTGTGCTGTACCACATGAGAACAGGGCAGAAAACAAGGCTCTAAGCCTTTATTTGTTCAACTTCTGTGGCACAGGAGTGTAACTCAAGGAACCTCATGAGGCAGAGATAAACATCAAGGTAACAACACTGGTACCACTCTCCAGCATCACACATGACTGACCATTTCTCTCTTGAAAAACTTTTAATTTCTCTCTTGAAAGACATTACCAGGACTGAAATTTCCTTTCCCCTCCTCCTCCTCCTCATTATCTGAATGCTGTGCTATCAGCCCAGTAACAGTAAACATTTATTCTTGATACTTAATAGGCCAGGAAGGAGAACAATGAATTCCTCAAAGGGTTCACAGAAAATCAACCTAAGAACCACATAATTGATAAAGGGGAGTGAACTCAAAACCACCACCTAGAAATGAGAAATCTGTGATGCCTGGCAAGTTCTGAGAGGAAATCATGTCCTTTTTAATTGATGTGAACAAACACCAAATGTATGTCTAAAATGAGCACAAGTACTAAACCAGAACCTTTTAAAGATGATAAAACCAAGGACCCAAAGAACTAGCTAATAACGTGTAGGGTTTTAAATACATATTTTAATCTCTGCCACCTGCACAGCCGCTGCTTTTATTAAAGGGGTATGTTTTCTGTTTTGTTTGGGGGCTTGGGTTATTTTTTTCATTGCTCTTTTCCCCGCAGTTTCTACTTTAGAAATGCTTTAGTCCATTGCTGCTGAAGTTAGGTTAGAGCAGGAGATAGTAATCAGATAAACATCCAGCACTCAGACTTTTAACAGCCTTAAAATGCTCAGAGATGCTGGATATTTTTACACAGACCCATTCTCTCTTGTATATTACAACTGAGAGACCATGAGAGAGAACGACCATTTAGGTCATTACAGAAACATTTTCTTCTCACCTAACTGTCTCCAGAGCCCGAGTCCATTGATTTTCCCTGGGACTTATCCTCCTCAGTCACTCCAGGGCTTTTGAAGACGTCATCATTAAGCAGTAATCTAATCTGTTCCTCATCAATTGCTACCAGCCCTTACTAGTGGAAGTCAGAACCAACCCACTTGCTAGTTTAAAACAAATACTTGAAACTAAACCACACAGCAAAATTTTGATTTGCTATAAATAGTATTGACTGAAGACCACAAAAAACACACTTTGGAGAGCTGATGGGTGTTGCTCAGTGAAGAGGAACAGATTAAAATAGAAAGGGGAATCCCTATTAGTCATCCAGCCTGTGAACAACACACAAAGCTCCATTTTGCCGTATTTTTTTTCCTTTAATAAACTACTATCTTCAAGTATTAAGGTGGTTCAGGACAATTAAACTGCCATCTCAGACAGGCTAACCTGGCACAAAATTTTAGTCATGCAGCTACATCTGATCTATCCTGATCTATTGCAGCGTGATGAACCATGTGCACTATGACAGTGAGTAAAAACCCCCTTACTATGCTGCTAAAAATACCAGCACCATGTTAGAGAGAAGCATTTAAGCCACAAAAAATGCTAAAAAAAGAGAGAGAAAGCTAATTAAATGTATATTTCTCTATTTATGTGTTTAGGGGAACATTTGCAGCAGCTCAAATTCTTTTTATGTGCATCTCAGAGGTCATTGTTATTGAAAAATGTTCTCTACATTTGAACACAACCAGAAGACAAATATGACCGACAACTTACTCCCAGTATAATCAGTAAGACACAGAAGTAAGGATAAGTTCCAAACTGTTTCAATATTCAGTTCTAATTTTCATCTCCATAAGTTGCAGACCAACTCCCTGCTCTCCCTTGGGTTATTTTACATTCGATACTTCCAAGGCCAGCCCTGCCCCAGCTATACCTCCCCTCTCATTATTGTCCCATTTTGGGAAGCTGGAGGTGTAAAGCATGTACCAGCAATATGTTCATCGGAAATTCTGAAGGATATTTTTTTTTTTCCTGAAGAACCTTTTTCAGCCCTGTCCACACTCCTGCATTTTGTGAAAACGTTTTATATTGGCAATCTTTGAAAACAAAACCACTATTTTACAAGCGGATTTGAATGAATGTATCTGCAAGACAGAATTAACTTCAGTGATCATTCCTTGAATGTCATGTTTAAGGTCATTCCACCCCTCCAAAAAGGCAGAAGGATATGACTACACAGCGTAAGTGCTGCAATTTCTCAGAGACCTCCAGTTGCAAGATAAGCTTATACCCCTTATATTTGTGCAACATCCTGCTGTCTTGTAGGTCAGTAGAAGGGGATAAGGAGGTAATTATCCTGCATCCTTCTCACACACTTGGTAATAATTTCTTCCCTTTATCCCCTTTCTACACTTGTCAGCATATCTAGCAATAGACAAATGCTACTTCCCTGTGAATACTGAAGATTATTCCTACCTAGTTCACAAAAGCATAACACCAATATTAGAGGAACATTACAAGGAATATTATTAGTTGGCTTAAGACCTCCGGTTTGGCCAGATTTCAGCTATGAAATGAATTAAGCTGGAAGAGTGTCCATTTGACATTTATACAGCAGCTTTTGCACCAAGTCAGTCTCAGAAAATCGTGCATGTAGAATTACTCTTTCAAATTTTCTTTCATAAGAAAGTTGTTATGTATTTCAAGCTGATGAGACCCAAAACCAATTGCCAGTTGCTAGCTGATTTTTGGAGCTTCATTTTGACTGTGTTAGCTCCTGTTTATTAAATTTAAGATATGTAGTTTTTATTTTTAAACAGCACTTTGTAGTTTCTTTCCATTGCTGGCAATTAATTTGTTCAGTGAAGAAAAAAAGAATACTTTCATGTATTGCTATGTTTTTTAATTCTGTGCTGATGTGTGATTAAGTATTCTCTTTCACACAGAACAAAGAGACTTGTTTCTCTGTTATTTCCCTCTCTTGTTTTAGGAAGTACAGATGAATCCATTTTATCTTAATTTGATATTTCTAGTAAAAATTTAACTGATGTTTTACTTTATAAAGTAAAAGTATTTTTTCCCCCCAAAGTTAAACAGAGAATTACGTATTTTATGCAGAACTTTTTTTGGCTGACTGCGATGAATACTGTGAAAGGAAGGTTACTGCAGAAAGTTTAGACATAAGTTGGATATGAAGGGGTAACTATTAATTCCAAACACACTTTACATTCCACAAGGACCTCCACAATTCAGTTCACTTATATATTTTCACTCTCAACCTTTTCCAGAAGTCAAACCTGTTTTACAGAAGAGAAAGAACCACATAGCTAAATTACTTATTTTACATATAAGAACAAGAAAAAAATAGTTGGATCTAGTTTAAATTAGGAAATATGAACCAGAGTTCTCATCCTGATTCCCCCTTTCAAGATAGGAAAATTCATATCAAATTGAAGTTGCAGTACTTAACAATGATAGTTGTCAATTTAGAAAACAGAGGCAATAAGCTCAAGGAAGCAACCACCAAGATTTGACTAAATAATTGTGATAACTAGAGAACAAGGAATCAAGACTGAAAAAATTTGTATGTTGGGTTATGGTCTGGTCTTACAAAAAAAGAATGAAGAAAAGAACAGCAATATTGAAGACAAGGCATACTGTTGCAAGGTTAATAAAATGGAAATCAGATATTGAAAAGCTGATGTTATTTTTGGCAGCATTACCATTTACAACAGGCTGCATCCCCAAACCCATATTTATCCAGGCATTTATGATATTTTACTGCTGTTTTGAGGGGAGGGAGGAAGTATTTTAAGAAACAAATACTTTCTGGCAGCAAGAAACATGTTATACAGAGTTAAGATGCATCCTGGCCAAGAAGGCTGGCTCAGGAATGTCAAATGGTTATGAGATAGGTCATGTGTGGCAGGCAAATCTTCAGGATGGGAAGACAAACCAGTGCAATAGTGATAACAGAAGGCATGTTGGAATGGCAAACCCATGAGTGATTCCTAGAAAATCTTGAAGCAGTCCTTTATAATGGTGGCAACTAAACAGAAACAACTCTGAGTGACTGACAAAATTAGTTGGATAGAATACAACCTGACTTTTTAAAGCAAATACGGATCACTGCTTTTAATAAGCATCAACATAGCTTATTTTATAAAGCAAATGTTGTTGTAAAATGCTAATACAGGTAGACAGATAGATAATTACCTTTCCAATATATTTTTATTAATCTGCTTTAACTGTACAAAGCAAATAAGCTTTCCTAACTACCAACCTACACATCAAGGCAAACCTTCTGCTCACATCTACATGCCTTCAGTTACATTAAATGATCTCATTGGAAAAAAAGTACTAAATACTCTACAATTCCTACTTTGCTTAATCATTACAATAATAATTTAGCCTAGTGGCAATTGGAAACCTGACTATATTATTCTTCCATTTCAATAAGCTTTACAGCTGAAAATCTATGATGGCTAAACAGCCTGTTTAAAAAAAAAATAAATTGAGGCTATTAGAAAGCCTTGCTTCCATTAAAAGTGTGCTCAAAGTCTTTAGAAAACATCTCAGAGTGCTTAATAAAGTGATGAATTCTCTTTCCATTCCTGAGCCACTGGCTGTGTAACAGAGATGAACAGAGCAGAGGTCACAGCCAGAGCTGCACACCAGAGTGCCACCAGGGCATCCCAGGACAGGTGGCTCTGCACAGGCTCCTCCGTGAAGTGCCTGGCAATGCCAAAAAGCAGCTGCTCTGCAGCCTCAGTGTCCCATCACCCCCACGGGGGTGCAAGCCTGAGAAAGAGAATGGTTGATGGCACAGAGCCTGCAAAGACGTTCCTGACGCTCTAGGACACGAAAAAAACCACTCCAACTCGAATCCTTTTCACATCACCGCCAGCCAGGAAGAGAGAGCTGGCTGTTCATTCTTTTCATATATATCTGTTTCTAGGAATGACCATGGATTGGAGGATGAGGTTGCCACCTCTTCCATCCCCATTAATTAACAGAAAAGTCCATCAAACATTCTCCACCCCAGAGAAAGAATGAAAAACAATAGAGTACAGTTAACAAAACATGGCTATGTTTACAGAAAGTGCGTGAGAAACTTTATCAAAGAATGAACACATAGAAGGACTGCAGAAGTCAGGGCAACACGTTCCAACTCTAGGCTCTCCCATGATATCCCCAAAACAACGGCAGGAGCTGGATGGAGCACTGTGGGGATGGGCTCCCAGTGCCCGAGCCCAGGGGCACCCCAGGGCAGCGTGGGGTGCCAGCCCGGCAGGGCAGAGCCAGGGCTGCTCTGAGCATCTCCCCACGCTCAACCAGGACTGCTCCCCTTGCTCAGGGAGCCGCGGGCACCGAGACACCCTCACCACGAGCAGCACAGGGCACACCTCCCTACAGACACCAGCACCTGCCTCCCTCCCTCCCTCGGGCTGGGGAGGTGGCCAAGAGATGACACCGCTGGAGGTGTCAGTGATTTAACTGCGAAGTAATTATATGAAGAGGGGACTACGACCTTTATTTTGCTAACTGTCTATTAGAAGAACTTCTCTAATTTTGACTAGGACAAATTAGCAATTTCTAGATATAGTTCTTGACCTTGAGCACATAAACCTTGAAGGCAACTATCACACAGCAAATAATTAACTAAGTGATATATTACCAGATCATACTACAGCGTCCTTTAACAAGATGACATTCTACATATTCAAGCAGTGAATTCTTTTTCTCCAAGCCTGAGTTCTGCACAGATAAAAGTGAACATTAATAAGGGAACAGAAACCGGAGGCTCAAGTATCTGAACCATGAAGAGAAGCATTTAAATTGTTTCAATCTTTTGTTTCTGGCACCATGCCGTCTACTTGCATAAAGCTGTAATTGAAACCACGCCGTGTGTGTAGTGGGTTCATTACTGGCTCTGACTGAGCTGTCTCATGTGCTAACCATGGACTGATTTTTTGCATCCTTAGCATCAAGGACTCTTCACCTATGTATTTGTTAGCACATATGGGTTCTTATTCCTTCTAGGAAATTAAAATTATCTAATATTTAAGAGCCACAAATTGATTTCTGAGTCCAGCTCCCATGGGATAGTGAATGGCATGTCTAAGCATCTGCAAAATAAATCACCTGGGAAGATATTATATTCATAGAATTAAAATACAACAATGGTTTAAATAATTGATTTGTAATACTTTGCTATATGATAAATACTGAGTTTACTGCAAGTCCTTATCTGCTGAGTACTAGCTTTCCACTGCTAAAAAGAATGAATGCATTTTAGAAGGAAGTACCCTGCCCAGAAATAATTAATGTATGATTTTAATATTAAGTATAATTTTAATTACTTCTGGAGAAGATACCATCTAAGTGTCTCCTCTAATATGCCCTGAAATGAAACCCAACATGCAACATATAAAATTGAAGTCTGATAATGACACTTTTGTAGAATTTAACACAATCATATCTATTTCATTAGACTTTGTAACACTTCTAAGCTAATGAGTAAACTTTCATTCAGGAAACACAGGTGAAAGTTCTGTGACTGTTCAGAATACTCCTTGTCCTCTAAAGCAAGGCACTGCCAAATAAGCTGAGGCAACAGAAAAATACAAAGACACAGGTCTCTGCAGTGCAGGAGAGCTGTAAATTCTGTCTGGAGAACAGCAAGAGGTTTTCAAATACTATACTTTCAGGCTCTAATGTTAGTTTTTTCAGAAGTATAAACAATAAAAGTACTTCACACGTTTGGTGCATTTACTACTACTCTTAAACACTGAAACTTGTTTACTATCATATGACAAATTCTTCTCTCTATAGTAAGACTTCGTAATGCTTTCATAAACTGTTCAACACATGAGGATTAAGTAAAAACAGGAACATCAAAGGTCTGTCTTTACTCCCTCCGTAAAACGTTTTCAGTCTTCAACATCAAAGGAGCTTGGGTCATCATGCAAGTAAACTAAATTTATGGTCAATGCAAGAAGACAAAAACCAAAAATCAAGCTCCCCTTTTTAGATTTACCAGAGTATCAAAAGATATTCTAAGGTGCAAGAGTGCAGGAGAGGGATGTAGAGGAACAGAAGCATCCATAGATGGCTTCTATTCCATCCTGAGGTCAAGATTTCACCTTTCTTCTTTTGGCTGTTCCATCAGCCTATGAAACCATAAGCACTTACCTTCCATATTTCAAGCTCTAATAATCCACGTCTGCCCTGGGAATTCATGGAGGGGAGTAAGTTAAGCACTTCATCTTAGGAAGCAATTTTACTAACACGACATAGTTCAGTTGTATTTATTTGTGGGTTTGAACCTGGGCTGTGTTGTCTGCAAGATTAATTTATTTAGCTATAAATGGAAGCTTGAGCAAGTCTTAAATAAAAATGTTTTTTTCTTTGGCACTATAGAGGAGTTGATCATATTCATGCCTGTACATGTCTGACCAAGAACTCCTCTGATGAAGCAGCTAATCTAAGCAAAGCTGTTTTGCTATTTATAGGTACAAGTATTCTCATAACAAGTAAAGACAGGAATATTTTAAAACTAAGATGGCGGCTTTTCATAAAGTACCCATTTTATTTACACTAAATAAAAGCTAAGATATAGCACAGGATTAGTGTAATATTTAAAAGATTCTGTGCAAACAGTCAGCAACTTGTAGACTTCCTCAGCGTGATCCATTTCTTTCTGTAGCTTAGCAACATTAAGACTATAACAAACAAAAAATTAATTGTGCCAACGCTAATTTCCATATGTGATGCTCATCCAAGTTCACTGGAACCATTCACATGTTAACCTGCAGCACCCCACACGTGACCCAGGAGCAATAAATCAGCGCAGAGCAGCTCGGGGGTGGTGCTGGTGTGAGCAGCAGCTTCCCCGTGTCGGTGCTCGGTGGCACCGAAGCAGATGTTTCATGTTGATAAGCAGAGACTGGAAAAGAAATTTCTAAGCCAATTTTTCTTTCTTCCTTCATTTTCTCTACCATACTTGGCAATAACTGATCTAGTACATTGGCCACGTGTAGCCCCTCTGCTTAGAGTAACTTCCTCGTCTTTTTTCCTAAATCCAGATTATCATTAGTCATGCTAAATCACAAACCTCCTCCTTTCAAAGTTCCTTCTCATTCCTCCAACTGGGAGCTCTCTCTTGATGTCAGATAGGGCTATTTAACTTTCTTTTGGTTATCCTTTCTTAGGGAAAGACACAGCCTATGTCAATACTATTTATCAACACAGCTATAAAAATTCTCATAAATGGGAATCTACAATCTAAGGCATATGTTATCTTATTGCTAAGATATCTGAATTACAAAATGCAAATTTCAGTACAATTCTATAAAATTGTCATTATATCCTGTGGTATCCACAGTATTTGTTAAATCCACCACGGCTTGAATCATCAGAACTCAAAACAAGCATTATGAGGCAGAACTGAGGTGACTGAAACTTCATTATGACCCTAAGGAAAACGGGTAGGTGGGTACAAAAGCTAATTAATATGTATGGAATGCTGGAATGACCTTGGATATCCACTCCAGTTAGGGTTGTCCTGGATAGTGTAGTGCCAACACTCAACTCCACTTTTCTCTGTCCATCTTTAGATTTGGGAATAAACTCCTGCTTGTAGGTTACAAATTATTTTTTCAGGTATCCTACAGTTTTTCTCTCCTTCCTTGCAAGGAAGGGCCCCATCAGCTGTACACCCCAAATGTCTGGGAGTCAACTGAGCTACAAGGAACTTCAGGAATTGTCTATCAGCCTGAATTTCCCTTTAAAAACTGGTTTATAAATCAGGTTCCAGCTTACAAATACAGAACTATGTTGGAATGCAGTCTGGAAAATGTGAGCACACCACTCCATCTCAATGCAACCTACATTGCAATAAATAAAAAATGCATGGAAATCTAACAATGAGATAAATTATACCTTCCTCAGTGGTTAAAATATTTGGAGTAGAAAAAATAATTTAAAAATCTATAAAACATTGTCTGGAATTTATTGTCCTTTAAAAGCTCTGTAATATTAGTTGCAATCACATCCCTACAAATTAAATATATATTAGGCTACGGAAATCAATGTAGTTAGAGAAAGTAAATCAAAGGCAGAATGCAGCTTACCGATTATAGTGAAAAGAGCTTGCTAAAAATGTAAGGACTCCTAAATACTGTGAGGCTTTTCAAGATATTTGCTTATCATTAGGCTTCTAGTTTTGTGAAGTCAGAAGATATTTAATGTTTATTAAAATTTAGTTGCAGAGGACTGTTAATATGCAAAATTCTGTATTAAGAAGTACAATTTATTTAATTAATTGCATTACTTGAATAAAAATGGCAGAAGTAAGAGGACATCAGGGACAAATTTATAACACTAGGCTAAACCCTAGAAAAAGCAATGACTACAAGCCATTACCTAATCTACATTGCCAAAATCTTCACAAGTAATGCAGGTAAAAGGTAGCTACTGTTAAATTTCAGGTTGTCGATGAGTCTCAGTTGCAGTGTGCAGCCTTTGCCCAGTCACTGGGCAGTGTAATACCTGCACAGCTTTCGAAGCCTGTGAGTGAAGACTGATTCCTCCAAGGCTCTGCCTCCCCATCCCTCGAGGTTTGCCCTAGGGGCTGGCAGGCAGCATCTCCTGCTCTCCCCCCAGGACAAACCCAGCCTGCTCCGCCAAACCCTGCAGAGCCCTCCTGCGATGCTGCAGGGGCTGCCTGCAGGGAGGGATCAGTCACTGCTCCCGTTCAGCCTCCCCTGCTCAGGGAGCGGGAGCTGAGTCCCGCGGTACGAGGAGAAAAACGGGGAACTGCTGGCTTTGCCCGTTTGAGATGGGTTAAAAAAGGGAGAGCTTACACGGGGAAGAAGGGCTGCTTGGATAGATCCAAACTGCTTTGGAGATGTGGTTTTGCCAAGGTGTTCCCCATTTAGGCTATGCAGGGAAAAGGGAAGATGATCTGGAATAATGGTACAGGACAAGAGAGAGACCTCTGACAGAGATCTTCCTGGAAAAAAGAAGAATTCGCAGAAATAGATTTATTCAAGCAAGTCACTGCACACAAACAATAAAGTATGGGAAGGAATGGGGTAAAATGCTCTGAAGCACCTACATGACTTGGCAATGTTCATTCTGGAAACAGATCAATTTTAGTGGGAGTCTGAAATTCCTGTCTGCATCTGAAGGCATGTAAAAAATCTCACTTAAGTACTGTGAAAATTTTACCTCGACGTAAACCATTACATCTGAACCAGAAGGTGAGCTTGATTCCTTATCTGCTGGTACAGTACATTTAAATATTTATATATATATATACATAGCTAGTACTAGATAAGCAATGGAAAGAACTTGCCTGGATTTCTTAATTCTTGGATTACAAAAATGTAGCATTATGAAAACACTCTAGTCACTGATAAAGACATTATTATTATTATTATCTGTATTTTAAGTGAGAAAATACAAAACCAACACAAACCGACTCCTAGCAATTACAAACCCCATGAACCTGGTGCTGCCTGTCACACCTGTGCCTTCGGGCATAAATTGGTATGTCACAGTAACTTTATGCATAAAAAAGAACTATCTTTCCATCTGCATGTAAATTAATCATTTGAACAGCATTACAACTCTAAATTTGGTGATTTCTACATACAAATAAATCTTATCATCTCCTTGCTTTTCACCCATTCAACCTCTGTGGTATTTGTGAGTGGTCAAACATTTCGTTTGTTTGAATTAACTGATGGCTGAGGGTTTTGTGAAGGTCATCATTCTGGTTTACACACATGGCTGATTAACACACACCCAGAGCTAGAAGCATCAGATATTAAATTTTGAGTTAAGCATCCTTTCTAGCAGGGACTTGCAATCACCATCTGCAGCACTGCCTGCCTTCCACCTTGACACTGCCCTAAATGCCAGGCACCACCAGCCAGCCACCAAACCCCTGTGCCCTTCTGAAGGTCACTGGTCCCACACTGTCCATGCTGAGCTCAGGCCCTCAGCTCAGCACCCCTGTCCCCAGCAGCACCCCGAGGGGAGCTGGGCTCCACCTGCAGCCCTTCAGCACAGCCAATCTCCCTCCTGACTCCCTCTGCTTCCAGGGAACGTGGAACCCTGGGAGGAGAGGAACCTGCCAAACACACTGATCTGACAGGTCCCATCCTTCTGCATCCACCATATGGCCCCTAGTCCTGCCCTCAGAAAACAGGATCTGAAAGAGACCTCAGCCTCCATGCAAACCACAAATATTTCTAAAACTGCACAACAGATTTAACAACTGAAATGCTCTTTACTGTCAGAAAAAGTCCATCAGTATTAACTATGTAATACTCAGTAATAGCAGCTTCTGCCTTTTTCCCTGTAGCAAATTTGCTGAAGCTATTGCTCCCATAGCACGCTGCCAAAATACAAGAGAGGAGAGAATGACAAGAAAAGAGAAAGAAGAAAGAAGAGCAAAAACTTAGCCAAAACTTGCTTGGCTTCGACACTTACAAGCGGAAGCAGCCATCTCCCATAACTACACTTGACTGCAACCCATCACAGAAGGAAAACACAACAGGCAAAGAAGCTGCAGCTGTTACTGGAAAAGATGTACGAAGAAATGCTGCCAAATTTATTTCCAAAAGTATCACAAACCTGAACATCCCAGGAACACTGAGTGTCTGCAATACGGCGCTATGTAAAGGAGATAAGAAATGCCATTCTACATGTTTATCTGCCTGAATGAAAGAAAGGAAAATGTTAATATTCATTCCCTCACAAAAAAGAAAAAAAATCCTGCAACTTTTTATCAATGACTGTGAGGCCAAAGGGATAAGGAGAACAGACTTGCTTGGGAAGAGTGGCTCTCTTTAGGGACGCTTGTAGGGTGCTGGAAGTTACGGTAACCTTTTATTTCAGAGCTCTTTCCAACACATCATTTAGGTGCGAAATACTACATGAAAAATAGAAACGCAGAGTCATGTAAAGGTAGGCAAAAAGCAACAAAAAATGCATAGGCATAAGTTGTGTAAACTAATATTATTTGAATTGCTGATACTTTAATTTTATCTATTAAAATTATATGGATAAAAGCTTCTCACAGCATGGGGTCACCAATGTACTGTGGGCAGAAGCAGATGCACATTTCACATATCTGAAGATTTTTAAAACCTTCCTGCATAACTCTACTAAAAAGTGTCCATTAAAAAAACTCTTTGTGATCACAACCAGAAGGGCCACCTTAACCTTCACACATTATGCAGACCCAAGAATATTTTGTTGAATAGACAGTCACAAAAAATGACAGTGCTTAAAGGTGTCAAACAGTGCTGTTCCCACAGCCCAGCATTAAACCTGAACCTTTCCATCATGATAATTTAGCTCTGGCCTTCGTTATCTGCCTCATCCACTGTCTCAGCCTGTCCAGAGAGGTGCTGTGGGCACCCCTGACCACCTTCCCATGCCCAGTCAGCTTTCCAGGGGGATGCAACACTGAGCCAGGGTGAGAGGGTCAGTCATCTGTGGGCAAAAGGAACACAACTTATGTCACAGTGTCCATTTAGGAGTTATTTTATCTGTATCACAAGCCTTAACCACCTTGTAATATGAGAAGTGTATCTTGGAGTCTGAACACCTGAAGGAAAAAAAAACTTCCCATTATGCTGAATGCTCAAGGAACAAACCACAACATTCATTTTGAGTCATTATTAACCTAACAGACCATCAAATGCAAATACTCTTAACTGTGATTTAATTAATGTTTTAACAATTACAGCTTTTCTTAATAAACACTTCCGTCCCTTCTACAGATGATTACAAAAAAAAAAGAAAAAGAAATTCAGTTCCATCACAATGTAGCCAAAGCAGTGCTTGAAATGAGGCTGCATTTGCACAAAGCAAGCTTGAAGAAGCAGAAGTGTACCCAGGATGGTTCCCCAGCCGCACCAAACCCCTCAGAGCTCCCCCTCAATCTTGTTTCTCACAAGTCTCACTAAGAGCAGCCCCATCTCTGCCTTCCCTGCCTTGGCATCACCAGGAGCTCTCAGCTCCTGCAGTTCCAGCTGTGCTGCCTGGCTCTGCAGAGCAGGGACCAAATCCCTCCTTTCTGGCACTGCAGGCATCACTGCTTCAGAAGACACGAGGGCAAAGTTAAGTTTCAAGTTTTTTAATTGATACAACTTGCCTGAGGCTTACAGGTGTGCACCTGTGGGGATGTTTAACATATATATGTATATACCTTCTCTTTTCTCTCTTCATTCCCAAAGTGTGACTAAAATGTCATCTGGAAATTCACTAAATAATCTGAGAAATAAAACGAGATTTATTTTTGCTGTTTGATGAATTAGTTGCACACAGACAGGTGATGCCAGCAACACAGGCCATACAGCGAGGGGAGAAAAGCCCAGGGCAGCACTCTCTGAAACATTCCACACATTAACTGATGGTAAATCAACTCCACAACACCTCAGTTTATGGGAGCCAATTTAAAACCCTGAAATGCACAACAGTTAAGAGCCCTAAGAAAATTAAACTTTGCTTTGTTTTCAAAGGATTTGGCGTTGAGAGCTGCAAAAGATAACATGGCAAATACATGGGAAAACGTGTGATTGTTTTAAGTGAAGCAGCTTCCAGAAGAGGGAATCTTTGAAGAATTGCTCTCTCTGGCTGGGAGGCATAAGCCATGGGCTAAGAAAGGAACAGTATTTCACAAGGAAGAAAGGAAAGTCATTGCAAACAGACTGGCTTTCCTCACTGAACCTCTCTTATCCTAAATATGACTTCTAAAATTAATTGAACCCAATTACTCAAGTTTTCATATGAGAGAAAAAAAAAAGGGAAGGGATAAAAAGAGCTAGCAGGAGTGTTGAAATGAAGTTGTAATATTTAATCAGTATTAAAACTGAGTTGGGAGCCAATCAATACCCAATAAATTCATTTTGGTGGAAAACTATTTAAATTACAGGCTATTAAAGGATTTCTCCCCTCTAACGAATTGATGTCTCACTTCCATAGAGAACTTCTACAGTGTTTTATTTAAAAATTCAATTAACCCTTTGATTAATGACAATGTAATTTGTTGTACTGTTCTGACAGGCAAAGACGATACGGACTTAACTAACATTTATAACAGATTTATTTTTAAGTTGTGAAGAACTGTCCTTTTAATTTTATTTTGAGAACCAATCGCTTTCCCCAGTTCTGGCTGGTAGCACCCCACTGGAGCTGATGGGGTGACCCTCACTGCAGCTGAAGTGAGTGGAGATCCCCGAGATCTGGGTAAGTTCAGCCTCCTCAGCCCCAGCTCCGGAGCCCTCAGTTCCCACCCCTGCTTTGTGAACATAATCCCACGCACACACGGCCCAGCTGGATTCAGGTTGCTTTTCTGATCCATATAAAAACAATTGCTGTTCTCCGAAAGACACTGATACAATTGGTGTTAGATCTACAGCAGAAGATAAAATTTCATGCAGCCATTGATCATACCCATCTGCATAACTGTTGCTAAAACCTCGGGAGCTTCACCAAATTTTGCATTCAGTAGAGACACTTTACCCTGTACCACTGCATTTTTGTTATGATAATTTAAAATTGACAACATTATTCTTCATGACAGAAACAGTTAATGATATTACACGAATATTAACATTTCAATAAAATATCTGCATTTTGATAAACCACAAAGTTTAAAAAGCTATTAAAATAATCTGAGTCAGACTTTTTTTTTCTTAAACTACATAGTACAAAGTTCCTAGTATAAGTTGTTCTTTTAAAATGCACGCTGGTTCTTTATTCTTCCTTTTCCATGTCCCAGAAATAAGAATCCCTGCACGTTGGGTTGTGTGTGAGCATCGCTGTAAATCTTAACAGAATCAGAGAGAAGAATGTTTGTCACATAAGAAAAGCAGCACCAATAATTATTAAATGAATTTAGAAATCAACTCCAGCAGGGAAGTGTATGAGATTCCTGCTGATATTGGTCATCTGAGAAATAATGATTTATTGCTGTTCAGTGCATGCTCACTTACGTGGATACAATTTCCTGCTATGAAATCAAAACAAACTAAGAAGTCCAAACATTAGCATGGTTCCTTCAAGACACTGGGAAATAAATTGAATAGTAATAAGTATGTTTACCACAGTTGATTTAGTCCATGTTCAAGAAGTGTAAAACATGTAAAACCCCCAATGTAGTCAAGTTAACTTTATTTATTTTTGTTAATGTCTTAAGAACTAAGTAGTCTTCTGCTCAAAATTAGAGGGAGATTCTATAACATTCATTTTTTGAGAACATTCTTTACTCTTTCTATTACTTATCTTAATCTCCATTCACAACTTCACTCATTTGAACGCAGCTATTTTTGATTTACAGCAAGGCATTCAGACTCTGCCTGTGAAATTTTAAATTAACTCTGATGGTTTAACAGGAAAAAAAAACAAAAAACGAACCAAACTTTCAAATCTGGCCGTTCAATTTGTGCCTTGAACTATACACATATTTGATGGCTGGATCTGAAATGGGAATTAGCATATGCATGAAAAGCAGCCAGGTACCACAGTAACATAGAACGTAAGAATATGAAGCATTAGACTCCAGAGACTCATCATAAACAGGACTAGAGACTAGATTACTCAAAAGAAAAGTGGAATGCCCCAAAAAAGTATTATTTAGTTCTTTTTTTCTGGAGTACTAGAAGGCCTAACCAGTCACAGACTAAATTCCAGTCTGTCGTGCATTACGTACAGATCTAAATCATGGGCAGGGTCAGAAACCTTTGAAATCAGCACCCTAAAATCCAAACACCCACCCCACCCCAGACCCCATGGTAATGAGTGTCACTCTAGGACACGAAAAGAAGCTCTCCAGACTCCAATTTCTGTCAGGTCTGAACCAAAGCCAGGAAAAGAGACCCAGCCGTTTATTTCTTCCATATATATCTGTTGCTAGGAATGACCATGGATTGGAGGATGAGGTTACCCCCTCTTCCATCCGCACTGGTCAACTGAACAGTCCATCAAACTCTCTCCGCCTCAGGAGAAAGAATGAAAACAATAGGAACAGTTAACAAAACATGACTGTGTTTACAGAAAGTGCGTGAGAAACTCTATCACAAAGTGAAAACATCGAAAGACTGCAAAAGTCAGGGCAACAAATGAGAATTGAAGAAAGCCTTCCAAGATGTTCAGAGAACACTGAACCAGTTAAAAGTGACGGTGTTGCTGCTCTGTGAGAGAAGGGCCAAGTGCTGCCACTGGCTCCCTGCAGCAGCTCCTTGGGGCTGCAGGGACACGGGATGAGAGCAGACCCATCCTCCCTGCTGCCTGTTCCCACACAAGCAATGCCATCACCGTATCTGCCTCCTTCAGCTGCCCCAAAGCATTTAATCAGTAACTCTGAGGCTCCTGTTTTAACTACAAAATGCACATTGGGAACCAATAAAACAAGTTTTCAAGGAAAAGAAAAGCAATGAGAAGCAGTGTTGTTTTCAGTCTGTAATGCTATTCCAACCTAAAGTTGGTAGAATTAACAATTCTAAAACTCTACAGTAATGCCAGATGCTGCAGCCAGTTGTTGTTGACTATTAAAAAAAAAAAAAAAGTAATTTTGAACACATCCTGACAGAATGATGCTCTCTTACAACTCTTTTGTTTCTTAGAGTTCCAGCTGGGAAATGATAACTGGAAGACATCTGTCCCTATATTCCAAAAATCTGTAAAGGACAAGCTTTTTATCAGACTGGTGACAGCTTTTTGTTGAAAATATAATTTCTCAGTTAATCAATTATCTATCCAATTAGATAGCTTTTTGAATAAATCCATCTTTTCAGAAAAGGGAATGACAACTCCTCAGCCTCCCACTAATATCCTACAAATATCCTAATCAGCTTCCTACAGTCATCCATGCTCTGTGAAGCAAAAGCCTGATTGGGTCTCCTTGTAATTGTGAGCGTAACTTCATCTAATAGCTCTTGCTAAGTAATAAGCTTACCAGATATCACACGAAAATTATGGCACCAAGTTGAATACATACTTTGTACTGCTCCTGAATGAATATGAATGCCTGTTTAACTTTACTTAGCTCTTGATCCTGATTCCATTCAGCTCACAGAAGAAAAACAGTCCTTGATATTAATGCAGCAGAATCAAGTCGGCAGGCACAGAACCCACTCAATTTCTGCAGAATACTCAGTTAAGAATATTTAACTCTAGTTAAATTAATGCCTATGCACTCTTAAGATTGGGTTTAAATATTTGAAATTCAAGAGCCAAATATTACAGGCTGAAAGATGACTCCATTCTGCTCCAGCTGTCCTACAGCTGCTGACAGGTTTGAGTCAAGGTGACCAAACCATTCTGTCGCTGAGCTGCCGAGGCCCTTCCACTGCAGTCACTGTCACTGTACAGTCTGTACAGAGCTGGGGACACGTGGCAGGAGGAAAAAGGGACTTTCTGAAGAAGATAGAGACCTCCAGATGATCTCGAGCCCTTCCTCCCAACCAAAATGCTCTGTGGTTCCCCAACACAGGCTTAAGCCCAGGACACCAATTGCCTTTTTAAAGCATAACTAAATAAAAGGATCTAGATAGCTCCAGTATGAGCCCACAAATAGAACTGGCTGTTCAAAAGGACCTTTCAAAGCCAGAATAGAACGGTGCCTTTTGAAATCTGATTTATTTATGCAGCCCTTCCCCCATAAAACATAATTGTCTGCAAAGTGCCAAGTGTCTAAAATTTTTACACTTCCAATTGAGATGAGAACAATCAGGCATGGACTTAATTCCAGTCACAACTGTATCCCAGGTTTCCTGCCTTTTCCTCTCCTCAGTTATGATTATACATGTACTTAAGAGAAATTCACAAATGAGGAAACTTTTGATGATAATTTTAGCTTCTAAATTCATCAGAAAAGTAGGGTTTTACTGTGTGACTCCCTTCAAAATCTTCCAGTCATTTTTATTAAATAGAAATCTTGCTAAACATCACAGTCAGATGTTGGATACTTGTACTCCATCAGTAATTTCACTTTCACCGGTCAAACAGCAAAGTCAACCAATTGCTACTTTGTTCCACTTCCTCAAAACAGATGAAAAAAATTTTGCAGTAGTAAGCACAAACCAGAAGCATTTGAATTTTAACTGGAACTAGTAAGGTCAAAATGATCTGTGCTTACACAGCCAAGTCCAGTAACACAGGGTATGAAATGACATTGGGTGAGTATTCCAAGAGTTAATGGATACCAAGGGGGACACAAATAAATGTATGTTGATATTTTGATGGAGAATTTGAAAGAGATTAGGGTTATAGTATGCTCCTGAGGGAACCCTGACCAAGATAAGGAATATGAGCTATGAGACTTCATTTCTGAGAATTACTTAGAAAAAAAAAAATAAGTAAGCAGCCAGAGAAGTTTTGATGACTGGTATACAGAGACTTATACCTGGCTTGCAGTCCTTGGGGAAGAGTTAAAAAGATTTCAAGAAATAATGGATTTTCAAGCAAAAATGTGATATATTGAAAACAAGTGAATAGAAAATACAAAGGGGGTAGTGGAAATGAAAGCAGGATGAGTCTGGTGAACCCAGAAATCCAGCAAATTGTAAATAAGACATTTAAACTAGCATGAAGACAGATTCATTGAAGTCCTTGGTATCTAAATGTCATTGTTCTATTTTTAGATGCCTGGTATTTAACACAAAATATGACCTGTAATAATTGATATTTAACTACTATATTCAATTTGTAAACATGATAAAAAGGAAAAGACAAGATAAATTCTTTATAGATGTTATGAAGACAGCTTTGCAAGGACAGTGATGAAAATTAGAAGGGTTTCGTTTACCTCCTCTGAGAGAGCATACTGTACACATCAGCCCCTCACTGTCTGTTTCACTAATTTGCATGAGCACTATAATTGACAGCTTGTTAACAGCTTATTAGGGACTCAGAAACCCTGTAACAAACACCACACGCAAAACAAGAGTGGACAGAGGCTTGAGCCATAAGTGCTATTTTAATAATCCCAGCTGAAACCTGCAGATGAAATACTGCCTCTTGATTGCAGAAGGATTAATTATGACTGGAGTGGGGCTGGAACATCAGGAGCTGCAGGAGTGGGAACATCCCAACAGCCACACCAGGTCAGACAAATGGTCCTGCCCAGTTTCTCTTCTCCAGCTGCAGCAAGCACAGGGATGGCTCCCACACCCTCTCTCAGCCTCAAGCAATCTGTAACTCTGGGACTGCCTAAGCCAGGAGTGGTATTTCATGTTTAATAGCCAGTGATGGATTTTCTTTACCTATGAATCTCTCTAAATGCATTTTGAACCTCTGTAAAGTTTGAGCACAATTAAGTGGTTTAAAACACCTTGCTACTCCAAATCCTTCTGTAGATATTATCCTAGCGCTCATTTCTGGGGGGTAAAATAAACAAACCAATTAATATGTAAGCTGCAACTCTTATTTTTTTGAACTTCTAAATGTAATGTAGTTACAACATGGCGTTACCGCAGCCCTCGATGGAAAATGTCTATTAGCATGAATTGCAACATATCACATGAAAGACAATAACAGCATCCTAACACATAGAGAAAGCTATTTGTATTTTCTGGTGAGGGAGTACAGAGCTACTGAATGTTGTCCTTACTTATCTTAGGATGAAAGCCTTATTATAACCTCATTTCAGTTGAACAAATCTCTCTGGGCTCCCTGCTGAGCAAGGCATTTAAACTTTAAAGCTAAAGGCATTCATTTTGCTTTGCTGACAGTGAAAACCTTCCTGCACAAGCTCCACGATGCACATGGAAGCTTTTAGATCGCTCAGTGGCAGAATGCATTAAGGCATTTAGCTGCTTACTGCGTTTCTCTGCAGTGCACGGACATCAAAGGCATTCATTTCCACGGGCAGCAAGAGTGGACTCTTCAGAGCAACTATCATCAGCCCGCTCAGGTTTAAGTGCTCTTTAGATTCCAAACACAGAATACGGTGACAAAATATCCTGGGCAATATTTTTCAGAGCATCCTGACTCGCTGTTATTTCTGAGGAGTGTTTAGCACAGTGGTCGAGGCACTGGATAGCTGAGAGGCTCTTTGCTGGGTCAGGGACACGATACCCATCAGTACAGAACAGAAATCTGTCACAGATAACACACACAGATATCTGTCACACAGGTATCTGTCACAGATATCACACTCAGATATCACACACAGGTATCTGTCACAGGTATCACACAGGTATCACACAGGTATCACACACAGAAATCTGTCACAGGTATCTGTCACAGATATCACACACAGGTATCTGTCACAGATATCACACACAGGTATCACACACAAATGTCTGTCACAGGTATCACACACAGGTATCTGTCACACAGATATCTGTCACAGATATCACACACAGATATCACACACAGGTATCTGTCACAGGTATCACACACAGATATCTGTCACAGGTATCACACAGGTATCTGTCACAGGTATCACACACAGATATCTGTCACAGGTATCACACACAAATATCACACACAGATATCTGTCACAGATATCACACACAGGTATCTGTCACAGGTATCACACACAGATATCACACACAGGTATCACACACAGATACCTGTCACAGATATCACACTCAGAAATCTGTCACAGGTATCTCTCACAGGTATCACACACAGATATCTGTCACAGATATCACACACAGGTATCACACACAAATATCGGTTTTGTTTTTGTGTCACAGGTATCACACACAGAAATCCGTCACAGGTATCACACACAGGTATCACACACAGGTATCACACACAGATATCTGTCACAGGTATCACACACAGGTATCACACACAAATATCTGGCACAGGTATCACACACAGATATCTGTCACAGATATGACACACAAATATCTGTCACAGGTATCACACACAGGTATCTGTCACAGGTATCACACACAGGTATCACACACAAATATCTGTCACAGATATCACACACAGGTATCACACACAGATATCACACACAGGTATCACACACAAATATCTGTCACAGATATCACACTCAGATATCACACACAGATATCACACACAGGTATCACACACAGGTATCACACAGAGATATCTGTCTCCGCAGCTTCCTGATTCACACTGTCCATATTCCAAACAGCTTCTACTAACAAAGCTGTTTTTTGTCTTCTTTTTAAACAAAACGATGTTTTGCTCTCTCTTGGCTGGTGATCTCTGTCTATGAAAAGTTACTGCCAAACGCAGATGCTCCAAAGTGTGACTACACACTACAAAAGGGACCGAGCACTTCTGTGTGCACACTCAGAAGAAGGATCTTAAAAGCTTATCTGCCCCTATATTGGGTGAATCAGAGATCAGAATCAAAGTTTAATCACTTCAGGTCACCCAAGTGTAACATGACCCCAAATGAAATACCCTAACTGTAAAAACTCCCTGCCATAAAAAGCTAGGCAAATAAGAAATAGAATTATTTTTATCTTGGGCCTCTCCAATTTTACTTAAGCTTAGATTTTGTCTCTAGCCCTACACTCACTAACACCCACTGAAACCAACAGCAGCCTGCAAGGGCAACTTTTGATCATCTATTCTCAGAAGCTGCTTCAAAAGTAACATCAAAAAAGTATTTTAGAATAATGATGCTGTAAACGTGGCAAAAAGAACAACTCAAAAGAAATACTGCCTTGCCTTTTTTACTTTAGTGAGAGTGGGGGAGGGTTTTTTTTGGTTTTGTTTTTTGTTGGCTGGTTAGGGTTTTTTCCAACATTCAAAGCTTACCGTTGCAAATAAGCATGAGAGTAACTTAGTACTAATTGTTATGAATACACCGATCAGGAAGATTAGGAAATTACTATGTGACTGCAGTGTTTATTACAGAGGCTGCATGCAGGTAACAATACAGAGCTCCCAAAATGCAAAAATAAAGCCTGAGACCAAGCCAAAATCCAACTGAAACATGGGCTGATCCATATCTGAAGAGTTAAATGCAATAATTATGGAAATATTACCTTACCAGACTATGGGATTAAATATATTATGATAAAGATAAGGGCAAAACACAGAACAAAACCCCAGCAATGACCATTATTAGTATTAGGTTGTGACTTCAGGGAAGATTCTGTTCAGGTCAGTCCACACAAATACAGAGACCTAAGAGCTCGTTTTCTTAGTTGACAAATACCTTTATCTAGGTCTACTAAATTAAGTATTTAAGCTACTAACATTTAAATTTTTGAGTATTTGAGCTATTTTATTTTGAAGTCAAGGGACTATTTGCTTAAACTAAGGAAATGTAGAAATGGTTTTCTTACTTAACACCAGCATTAACAGCAGTATTTAACTCTTTATTAATATTAAGACCCCTACCAGTAAAATAACAAAACTGCTGCAGGTTCTTGTTACTGAAAACAGTTATGGGGCCATTATTTTTCTGAATGTATTAATACAACGTTTTTACTTAATGTATTAACTCTGAAAAATTAATGTAACTCAAGCACAAGATTTTAAATTAATCTAATAATTAGAGAGAAGATTTTAAACAGAAGGAAAAATCCATTCTTCATTAAAAAACAAACAATAAAGGGTGGGCTTCAACTGTGGTAGAAAAGACTCAAACACTCAGAGAAACTTTCTAATGAAAGAAAGCAAAGCAGAGGAAGAGATGAGTGGAATTGATTGGATCGTGTGTATAAACTGATATGTTATACCCAGGGACTAAGAAACCTTTAGAGGTCAGCCTCAGACTGCAGCTAGGAAAATGTTTCTCTAATTAAAATTAGAAGGTGAAATTATTTTATGAAAATGAAAAGGTGTATTTCCTCCTAAAGCTTAAAACAACGTGCACAAAGGAAAAGCTGCAGGAGCAGGCACAAGGACAGAAGCAGTTCTGCTCTCAGGTACCAAGCAGAGCAGCCTGAAGAATCATCTCCAGCACTTAGGGACCAGGAAGAGGTCCCAGGAGGGATCAAAACTTGTGTCGTGGTTTCCTGTAAGATTAAGAATTCCTCTTACATCCTATCATTTAACTACTAAAACCCTATTTCTTAATTTCCTTTTCTTTACAGAAGTTTTAACTGACATAACCAATATTGAGAAAAACGACTTAACACTCCACTTCATAAAGTTCAACAAGAATTTTAGACTAACATTCAGCAAAGATTACAGATTCACAGTACTACTGATATACCATTTATTAGGCTCACAAAAAGAATGAGTTAACTACACAATCTGCTGTCTTTTGTCTTAGTCCACTTGCTTTTATATTCAGGCTCTGCCTGCTACTACTTTGAAAATATATTTGTGTAATTGGCTTTAATGATTAAGAATATTACAGAGAGAGCCAACCCACAATATGGTAAATGTGAAAATGGCAAGATTTTAAATTTAGATTCCAAGTGTCCGGCAACTAAGCAGGGCAAAAGAAAAGAGTGGGAATTGCTACAGCATTGGCCATGAGTCAACTCTTACACGCTGATTACCTACTGTAACTACCAGTAATTTTGATGGTGTTTGGCAATCTTTATTTTACTTACAAATACTTGCATAAAGGCAAAATAAGGCATTTTAAATAGCCTCAAATCAGTTGCAAGAATAAAACCCAGCTGTATTTACTGTCCTCCTAAAAAGGCGCTACTGCTGCTATACCAAAATTTGTGGTGCTCCATAACGACTGAAATTGTGATACAAGATCACATTCACTTTTACCTTACCCTAAGCAATACTATTTTCTACAACTGTAAAGGAACCACACTATTATATACTATGCACTATCATATTATAATCTATTTAAAAGAACTGGCACAGCTACAATAAAAATCATCCTTTTTTGTAGCTTGTTCTTTGTAAATTACCCAAATGCTAGCAGTTGAGGAGAGCCTTGGATTTCTTTTCACGTTGGCACTGTAAACCCCCTCTTGTTCAGACACACATATCCCTCAACTTCTGTCAAAAGCAAGAACGAATTTCCTAACCAAAACTGAAAAGTCCTTGGCTTTTCAAATGACTATAAATTGCATGGCTAAGTGCATATGGCCACAGGGCTGTCACAGTTACTTTTCCTGACAATTCATCATAGCATACTAATTCTGTAATATCATTACTGTGTCTCTTCTCACTGTACTGATCCAGCCAGTTAATTTAATCAACTAATAATAGATTCAGAAATGGATGCAAAGGGCCCTAGCACTTCAAATTATATTACTAGAGATGCACAGCAGTGAAAACAATGTATTCTATACTTTCCATTAAATATAACCCCAGTAAGTTATATTCTTTTAGTAAGTTGGAGATTTTCCTTTAAAAGGGAAAGAAAAAATATTTTTACAGATTTAGAAAAGGTTCTTTCAACAAGATTAAAAAAGCAGTTTATTTCACACTAACTTAAAATTATATTGCATTAATTTGAAGAAAAAATTATAACCAACTACTTAATAAATTAGCATAATTACAAGTAAGTTTCAAGGTAAAAAAACACTGCAGGAAAGAAGTACCCATCTGCAGTGGAAGCTAAAGGTGTGTGATTAACTGCAAAGTGAGCCATTCAAAAATGGACAATTAATTTTATTAAATTTTAATCTTCTCTGAAAATGTCAATGATGATTAAAACATTATTCTCCAACACCTCAGACCATTTTGCATGTCATGAAGACTAATACTTAAACTTTGCAGGGTAAAAAAAAACGTAACCCAAAATGTAAGCAAGACTAGAACGCAACTGCCTCCAATTTGTCTTCTAAAACCTTCACAATCAATGTTAACACCCTGTGAAATTTTTGAATGTGCAACACAGACTTGGAGCTGATACCTGCTGACTTCAGCTACGAAATGCACACAACCCAGAGGGCACATCCTGCCAGAGGGCACGGACTGAACCTGGGAGCAGCCGCACTTTGTACAACAAACCCAAAACACATCGTGTGTGTGAGTGTGTGACTGTGTGTGCACAACTGGAGCTAACACACAGACCTGTACCTTCTAAGTAGCTCAGGTCCTTCAGGAGCAAGGTGTTTCTGCTGCCGGGCTCTCACAGCCCCAGGAGCAGCCCCCTCTCAGACGTGGCTCCAAGGGCAGAACTCCCTGAGCAGTCCCTGCCTGTTCCCACTCCCGCAGAGCCCAGGGACCACACGCACCCGAAACTCCACCTGAGCTGCCTCAAGAACCCTTGGCACCACTGGAGCATTAAAAAGGACAAGGATGCCACTCTGCATAGAGTGCATTGTGAAGAAATCATGTTCAAAAGACCCAATTTCAACCTCCCCACAGAATTTTCTACTGAAGACTAAATCTAGAGGAATTGCCAGTGTCAATTCAATTTATCTTTTGGGGGCCTTAGACTAAAGTCAATGAAACTCTTCACTTGCTAAGCCAGTTTGTGTATTGGGGCCTAAAATATGGCAAAAAGTGTGTTTCCTGATGTAAATAGAGTTAATTTTGGCAAAACTCAGCGAGGAAGTGTGATAGAGATTTATAGACTTACTCTCTGGCCGTGATTCAGGAAGGCAAATGTTTAACATTTTAAAGGCAATTAGAGGCCTCCAAAATGCAATTAATCTTCTGTACCTGCCAAAGTACCCTCCCTGAAATGAGGGTGCCTGAATTCAGACCTACATTAAGTCCAGACTAAATACATATTTCTTAAAACACATTATGCAGAGTTCACCATGTACTCTCTCTTTCAGGTGTCCAACATCATTTGTTACTAAGTGCGATTCCAATTATGCCAACCCAGGCTAAAAGCAAGGCATCTGCTTGAGTACCATAATCTAACAAAACAAATAATTTTCCTTTCATCAATATACAACAGCTTTGTTCATTACTGGGAAACGTTAGGTGGTGAAGTATTGAGTGCTATGCATTTTACACTTAAATCAATGTACTGTCTTGCAGTTATGCCACCTAATGTGTTTTTAAGCCATGCGCTACAGAAATCAATGTGGTTCTTATTTGATATTCAGTGTTAAGTTCAGCCTCATAAATTTAGAATTGCACTCTGTTATTTTGATGGTTATGTATTAACCATGTCCTGTAAGTTTTATGATTTTATATTCAGCCGTGCAGTAAATCATGCCAGTTATACACAAATGGCATGTGCTGAATTTACTTTTACTGTCCGTTCTAAAAGAGAAAGTAAAGGATGATTCATTTGACCCATTGGGGAAGAAAAATACAGTATATCAGATAAAATTCAGGAGGTGTAGCCGTAGAAAAATTAGGCTCCATATAATTTAACTGAGTCTTTTCTGCGACAAACTGATTTGCAGCAGATAAATGTGTTTGATATACTTCATCTTACCAATATTTTACATGGGAACGGGCACACAACAGTTGATCATTCTCTGGAACACATCTAGCAGGTGCTATGCTATAGTATAGAAATCTAATGATACCCTGAAAAGATTTTTTAAAGAAATGGATATTGGTATATAGAACAAAACTCAAGCCCTTTCCCAGCAGCTTCTAAAATGTTTTAATAATGGAAAAAAAAATTCTTAATTTGTTGGTTTTTTAGAGTATCCAAATAATTTTTTTCTTGTATAATAAGCCAGAAAACAAGTGCTCTGCAAGACATGCTTTTTTTAAGGGGAAGTTTTGTTTCTATTTCTATTTGCAATTTAATGTCTTGCCATGGAACAAATCACAGGTTCCTAGATCAGGTGGAAATATAAAGATTGTTTGCTCATTTCATTAAATATGGTGAGACAGTGCAATGCCCTTAGTGACAGAGAAGACTATTGATTCATCAAAATTCCTCTGCTGTCTTCCACTTTCTCAGGTGAAATCCTGAAGCTAAAACCCTTTCATGTTCCAGGAGCTACTAAAGACTAGAACAACCATTTAAAATCATGCTGTGCTGCACTGTAATTTTAATTTTTTTTAAAGCCACTGAAGTTTAAAAACTAAATGTTTAAGAATCACAGGATGGACTGTGTGTTTCTCCTGAGAGCAATTCAAATAACATTAAATAATGTGACAGTATCTGCAGTGTAGTCCCGGAGGAAAACAAGAAAGCTTTTCTTTAAAAGTAGTGATGTATACACTGGGCATTTACAGGGGCTTCTATCTAGTCAGACCTCAACAGTTCATTGCTAAATCAGAATAAAAACATGTTAATTTATGTTACCCACTGGGCTGGAGTGCCCAGGGAGGAGGAGCTGACATCTGCCCACAGTTTACCTGCTCTTAATTCCTTGGAGCCAAGTCCTGCACTTTGTAAGGGGAGACACTCAGGACACCTCATTCCACGCATTCTCATTATCACCTGTCTTTTATCATCTTCTCTGCAGAAAGAAAGCAAAACCCTTCAGCAGCACCAGACTCCTCAGAGCAGCTCTGTCTCAGTACCAGCACCACAGCACGGAGCAGCCCAGCCTCAGGCAGTGCCCGACCACAGGAAACCACTCCAGCACCTGGGCACTGCTCTGCAATGTCCATTCATGTATCCAAGGTCATTAAACTCGCCTCTGCCATACACACAGCAATGCATTTTATCCATCTTTTTTAATCTTTGCTTCTCACTGGGAGAGCTCTGTGCTTTAAAATCTGCAATGCATTTTTTTTCCTCCTGCCTACCATGGGAAAAGATTTCCAGCAGCCATTAGCTACAGCCATTTTCACATCTCATTTTAACAAGCTATAAAAGCAGAACAACATGCCAATTACATGAAATAAATAAAATGAGTGGGTACAAGATGGCTAAGAAAACCTCTTGCACTGCATATATTTGTTAGAGAGTGTATTAGGGTTTCACTAATGCATTTATAATCCTGCAGAACAGTCTGGCACATCTGCATCTTCAGTACAACAGAACGGCAAAGATGATAGAATCCTCAGAGAATTTCTATTTGAAATAATTTTAGATCTGTTTTATGTATACCAAGGAAGCTGCCAGTCAATCTGATCTTCAAACATGCTGAACCCCACAGAGGGAATTCTAGTAAACTGCAGACTGTTCACCTAAATGCATTTATTTCAGCAACATGAAAACTAGTAGCTGTGTTTGGCTAATAATATGTTGCACATTTGGAACTTTGTTAAATACCTTAATTGTGTAGCACAGAATAAGGCAGTTAATTTACACAAAAGGACACAGAGGTGAATTCTATGTCTACATCTTTGAACAAAATAAGTAAATTCACTGAACATATGGCTTATTAAATTTAATAGTTCCTCTCCAAGATGATTCTGATTGCCATGTTTTGAAAGATAGGATTTTAAAAAAATTTCTTTTGGATATTTGCCGTTAAGCAGATATGCCATCTGTCTCCCCAAATGAAAAGAAACTCAAGACTTTGATTACTATTTTCCTAACGAAGATTTAGGGTAATGTATTTCTAGTACACTGATTAACTAGATCTGACATCACATCTTGGACCTGTTTATTATTCTTTTTCAAAGAAATACCCACATACGTGCCCACATGTACTCCATGATGTGTGATGAGAGAAGCATAAGGAAGCACCACCACCTCTTGCATCACTTTCAAGCACTGTTGGTGACACCCTGTTATTCAAATAGGCATCTTGTATTTTCACTCAGCTTTTAAGGAGACAGATGTCTACAGCATAAAGCTCCAAACTGGACTTGGAATTTCTGTCATAAAATGCTCACGCTAAAGAAAGGGGAAATAAAAAGGGAAGCCACTTGCAAATTTCATTGTAAAAATCTATTGCAAATAGGATGCTTGACTGAGCAGGTCACACGAATTCTGTATATCAAGGGATAAAGTCTAAGTCTGACAGTATGCCAAATTCTTGTAATTTGCATATTTTATACTTCAGATCCTCAGAAGCCCAGCTCATTTTTCCTGTCTAGTTATTTTCTAGGGAAATCTTTTTCGCCAGTAGCCTTCAAGCCCACACAAGCAGTAACTCACCTGTGTCTGAACAAAAACGATTCTTTCATTCCCACTGATAAATGTACAGATTGTGCATCTACTTCCCAAGTCACCGAGTATCTCTTTCAAACCCGGAGTGAAGCAGGAGAGCAGCCCAGGAGCAGCAATCAATGGATTAATGGCCCCTGATCAGTGATGGGGACCAGGGGGATAACTGGGCATGGCTGCTGCAGAAACACTGCACGGGGCACTCACACAGGGGGAGCACCACTGCTCACTGGAATCAATCCCAGGGAGCCCCAGCTGTGACTCTGGGGCATGTTATGTTCAGCACCTTAGAACAGAGCCGAACAAAAATAATCCCGATAGAGTGACGTGCATGGCAGAAATCCACAAGTGGTAAAACCCCAAAGATAAATAAAAAGCAGGTTCCAGCACCCAAGTGCTATGTATATTATGGAACTGATTTACTGCTACAACACTTGCCTGCTGTATCAATCACAGTATTGCCCAAAGCACTTCTGAATGAGAACTGGACTCCAAACCCAGCCCCGGCTCCAAACCCTCGCCCCAAAAACAGCAAAAGCTCCGAGTGGTGCTGTCCTCTGTGCCCCTGGCCACCATCCCTGGGACCCTCCCTTCTCTGCTCACTACAGACAGAAATGGTTATATAAAGGTTGTAAAGATGCAACATAAATGGTTTTAAAGCCTGCATTTTAAGCTAGTTTCTTTTGTCCTGGGACAGCCCAGCCAAAGCAGAGGCTGCTGTCCCCTCAGGCAGGCTGAGGCCTTCTGCCAGAGCAGCTCTGGGTAACACCCGTACCATGTGCCAACAGCACAGGAACACTTCTTCACATTTTAACTGTGCAAGAAGCACAAACAGCAATAAGGCTGAAGCATTTTGTGATGCAGTTCAATTAAGTACATAAATAATATATAACTCCACAGGGGCCAAGGCAGAGTTGTAATACAGCTGGGCAAATGGGACACAGGAAAATGTGTGAGAACCCAAATCTGATAGATAAGAGTTGCAAAACAAGCAACAAAGATGTGCAGAGGAACACGGTCCAAAGGAAGATGTGTTGTGCTAGGAGCAAATGAGATCCTTGCTTTGGGGGAGGAGGAGAAGAACCAGGAAAGCACTGAGGAAGGGTGAGGTCAGACAGGGAAGGTTGCAGCTCCCCAGTGCCAGCAGGAGTGCTCAGAGGCTCACAGGACACCCCTCCAGGTGAGCACCAGGCGTGTGCTGGGAAAGCAGTTCAGGTGCTGCCTGTTATATCCCACCTGAGAGACACCCGGACCACCAATAATCCTCAGGTAACAAAAGTACCATGAGATAATTTTTAGTCCAGATGTTTGATTCAGATTAAGAAGCAGAATTCGGATTATGAAGCAGAACTCAACACGTGTTTAACATACATGAATTTAGCTGCTTAAGCCAAATTCATGTAAATTTAGCTATTTTAGCTATTGCTAAAAAGGGCTATTTGGCAAGGGCTCTGTATTAGCACCTCAATAACAGCAGCTGAAACACATTTACCTAATTGGATGGATCTTTCATAGAAGCTCCTGAACAAAATTATCACAATTCACTTTCTGGACTTTATATTTCAATTAGATAAGAAAGAGTCTTTAAAAAATATTGCCTCTGACGTTTTAATTCCTCAGACTTCTGAAACTCTTTAAAAGATAAGTCAGTATTTTCAGACCAACAGGATTGCAGAACAAACTACATCAAGTTTGCAACCATTTCCCAGCCTGGTGAGTGCTTTATTGGGCACAAATAAATGGAGTATGGACTACACTCTGGTACACCAAGCACTGCTAGAGCTGTGCAGGCTCATTCCAGTTCCAAACCTACAATCATCACATTTGGGTAGCATTTCCATGAATTCACAGTTTCTATGCACGCAAACCAGAAATTTCCTTCATTATTGATCAATCATAATAATGAAGCTGCTCTCTGATTATTTCTCAAAATCCTTTTTGAAATACCATTAGTATTGTTTCATTAAAGCTTACATGAACTTGCAGAACCAAGGTTTTAGTTTCTAATTTTTGAACAATTCCTTTGAAGGTTGAGATTTACTAAACTTGATTATAACCTATTGTGCTTACAATACAAGCATCATAACAGCTCACCGAGTTTGGGAATTCAACCTGCCTTTCATAAATAAGTAAAATAGATCTTGAAAAATCAGATAGACTATCATAAAGACTATAAATTTAATAACAGTGTATTTTTGTTTTGGGGGTATAGGCATGGCTGATCTGTGAACCTCATGTCAGAATCTCCAACCCACTCTCCTTTCCTGCTGCTGGCTTTTCTTGCAGCTGATCTGTTAGAACAGGTTCCACTATGTTTGTATTCTGATGCAAAAAACATTAACTAACCAAATGATAAATGCATTCACAATTGCATTTAAAGCATGAATGAGTCATATACATGCTCACATATGAAATCTGAAACAGAAATTACCATAGTGTGAGGTGTTTTGGTCCAGCATTTCTGCTAGATACATATGTCTAGTTGCTCTGAAAATCTGTTGGGCTTTTATTAAATAATTTTTTTTTTCACAGTTATAGAGCCAAGTCTGTTAGAATTCCTGTCAGAAATACACGACTCTGGTTCCTAGTGATGTATGTGAGCTGACTGCTTTCAGCTTTGAGCAGCACAGGAAGGTGGGAGCCCATTCCCCTGCTCAGCCCACAGCTCTCACTGCCCAGGGCCGGGGGGCACCAAAGGCTGGCCCTGGGCTGCTGAGCAGCCCCTGCATCACTCCTGGGTGTTTCCTGTCACAGCAGCCCAGCACCTCTGCAAGTACAGTCAAACACCTGATAAACGAGGTTTTTGGGATCATACCAATGACTTCTCTCATCACACTCACGCTGGCACAGCTCAGATTCCCAACAAGTGCATTTGTTACAGTTCTGTTGGTTTATAAGCAGCTTCTGACAGTGTCTTTAGGTCTGGATCTACATTAATTTCAAAGTCACTGTCTTCCTTCTCTTCTCTCTCCTTGTGCAAGTTTGTACATCTTTATAATACCTTCTGATTAATTTATCACATAGTAAAGATTTTAAAAAATCATTATGCTTTTGATCTAAAAATCCTTATATTTCATCTTTAATATGTTCTTTTGAGAGGTTTTTTCTGGAGAAGTTGCCACATATGTTCTACTCCTTTGAGATGTAGCAGCAAAGCCCAAGAAATACTTCAAATCACATTTAAAATGGTTTGAAAATATTTTGTTTGAAAAAAAAAAGCAACATTTCTTTCAAGCTAAGAAAAAATGAGAGTATTGCAGTACATATGGCAGAAGAAGACTAACAAAAAGGAAATACATGAAACCAATATTTGAAAGATTGTCAAAATTTATCACCACAATGTGATCTGAAGCATTTTTAACATCCCATTACTTCATGAACTAGACTCAAATAAGGAGGGACAAAAGTCAAGAAAAGAAAAATATTGATTTCTTCGGATCATTTTTCTAAGATGATCATTATTTCTGTAAAATGATCTGTTCCTCCATTTGTTTTAAGCCATGCAAAGAATTCATCTGATGTAGAGAACGAGAATAACCCTCACTTTGCACATGAATACTGTAATATTCTGCTTTATAAAGAGTGCTTTTAAGCCATCACGTGTCAAACAAGACTAGGAGATTATCTGGAACCACATTAATGTCTTAAGCTCAAGGCACTCTGTTACATTAGAAAAAAAGTAGGAAGGTGGAGTAAATGATCTTTCAGATGAAGACAGGTAAATGCCATAATATTTTTACCAGGACTGAAAATGATGGGGGGAAAAAGATGGTTAAATATATCAGTTAAAAAAAAAAAAAAAAAAGGCTAGAAAAAACCCTTTAGTATAAAATATCAGGGACCTGACCAAAGCCAGAGGAAGCACAGTGATGCCTGCTCTACCCTCCTTTACTCTTCACCACGTAGAATTATTTATCTTCATGATGCTGACTGTGAAGTCTTCAGAATTCTGTCCAAATCCTCCCCCTCAACTCCAGCCTTCAGGCTGAAGCACTGCACTACTGACTGTTCCCAGAGTGTTTTCTCAGGATCTTTAGCAAAACAGCTGGACTGCTGATACCACAGAAAACACTGATTATTAATGTGCCTGCCCTGGTCATAGGGCATTTCCCTAACATTTATCACAGGGCTCGTTACCTTTTTTCCTTAAAAAACCCCAACCCCCCACATAATTTTAATCACACCAGACTGTCTTCATCTGTCCTGCTACCTAGAAAGGTAAAATGAAATTAATTAATTCAAACCACACAAAAAAAGTGAAAACATATGAGAAATTCTGCTTTAAATAATAGAAAGCTTCATTTAGAAAGATTAGATGGCACTCTGTCACCCAGAAGAGCTGATACCAGGCTCCATTATGTACTGAGTGTCCTTATTGCTGTGAAAGGACATTTAGTCCACAAATAGAGAGGCTTCAGGGGACAGGACAGCGAGTCCTGATTGAGACAGGACACGCTTAGAGCGTGATTCAATCCCAAAATTTAGGACTAAACTGAATATGCATACCCATCTTCAAATACTCTTAGGGAAGTCAAATTATAGGTTAAGAAATAAAAGTATCTGAAAGAATTAAATCTGGCTAAGTATCACAACAGAAGTGGTCTTGAAATATGCAGTAATTATCCAGAAAATTAGAACTGGCAAATGAATACAGATGATTGAGACTCAAGGAGTCTTTGAGAAGCTGCCCAGGGATATATTGACAGGACTGGGCACATAAGGATTATTATTTCACTATTTAATACTGAAAATGTAGAGAACGCTGCAAAAGAAGAAAACTAACTGATTTACATATATTATTAGCTTCAGAAACACAGCTTGGAAGGTTTGCTATACTAAAAGAGGCTTTAAAGTGAACACCAGCATCTACATCCAGATGAAAACATTCAGAACTTATTCTCTGAATTGCTGTGGGTTGCTTTTGAACAGCAGCACACGCAGCACACGGGGTGAGCAGAGCTGCTGTGGGTGGCAGATTCCTCCTTCCCTGCCCAGCTGTGGTGTCCCACTGGCTGCCCCAAACCCGGAGCCTCCCTGGACTCCTCCTTCCTGTACCCCTCTGGTCACAGCCCTAACCTTGACCTAATCCCACACCACACCTTCTGTGCACTGAACTAAACTGATCAAAAGCAAGTTTTTAACACGAGAGTTAGTGATGTCCTGTTTCACTGAGCAAAAGAAGTTTAAATAGGGAAAAAAAAAGAGCTACAAAAGACAAACTCCAGTCAGTTTAGCAATTACAGCCATTCCCTTGTTTTGTCCATATCCACACTGTGTAATATAGCTTGAGGCTACAGCATTATGTGGGAGATATAAATAGCACACTCCTCCTTAAAATAATTCCCCTCTTAAAGAAAGCTGGAAAGAGGAGTAACTTCACTGTAATTCATCTCATTTCAAGTTTACTAAATATAAGTGTTCTGTGGAAAACTGATAAACCTATTTATCTCATACCACTCAAGTTAAAAAAAAAAAAAAATTCCCCCCAGGAATCACGATTACTCATTCTTACAACTCAGCATCTGAGGAAACAGAAGCTATATTTTCACTCTTGAACGCTAATTTGATGTTGAGAAAAGTCCCTTAACCATTTGTGTGAAAAAGTCCAACTGCTACCTTTCAATATTTCTGAATGACAGTCATGGCTCTGAGCAAACAAATGATGCTCACATATTGTGCCTTGCCTACAGGCATGTTGCTGTAATGGGATGATATTATGCCTTTTTACAAGATGGTATCTCAGTTTCAATAGAGCAAACATGGCAAGGAAGTTTTGGTTTCCATAGGCTCCTTGGACTTTCAGGCAAATACAATTTCACCAACTCAGAGTTGATCTTCTCCCTATCAGCAACACGCTACTGAAAAGCCTGAATGACTTGAACAGTCAGCAATTCCTGAGATATTTATAACAACTTCAGAAACCACAAAAGTCATCCTTCCCACTGAACAGTTGCTCAGCTGCAAGATCTGACCCGGAGAGATGCTATTTGAAGGCCCTCAATAATACCAGCATGGTTCTTAATAAAATGAAAATTAAAAAACTACCAGAGCTGCTTCTTCCATCTCAGCCTATAGGAAATCAAGCTTGATAAGTTCATATTTTTATTACATTTACCCAGATTGCTGCATTATGTATTTGGAAGCCCAGAGAAAATGCTGAAGGACAGAAGGTATAAATATGAGTTCATATGGCATCTAGAGACAGTCTGATATGCTCTGGGGATGAACTGTGCCTCTGATACATTCCAGGAATCAACTATGTTTCTTGGAGTCCAGCTTGTGTAAATCTCTTTTTCAGACCTGAGCCCAGATGGACAATCCCTGTGCATGCACAGCTAATGAAATAGTACCTGCAAGCCTAAGGATCTTACACATGTTCAATACTAGGGCAGGTGCTTCCAGGAGCCAGCAAAGAATACACCAGCAACTTGTTTTGTAGTAGCTACACCTCCTTCTGTGGCTTTACTCACAAATAAAACTGCCTCTTCCTCTGACACCTGCGCTGTTCTGCTGCACAGTACTAAGTATCCAGAAACTTGGGGTTATTTTCATGGTAAGAAATGAGTTTTTACACAACTACAGCGTAAGTGGTGCTGATTAAATGTAAGAAATGCAAATGGACACCAGGAAAACAGCCCTGTTTTAGGACTGGGTTGTTCCAGCTACTGTTTTAATCTGCACATAGCCAGTTTTGTCCATCAGGCCACTTTTCTTGCCATTTCTTTACTCAGCTAAAAGGAGTGCACCATATAGAAGCAGTACCTCTTCCAAAAGTCAGTGGTTTTGCACAAGAATGTGGAAGATCACAGCAATGGCACCCTCTGGTGACAAACAGCAGCACATAATGGGGTCAATAATCAGCCTGGAAAAACATTTAAAGCTACTTCTTCAAGTGAATCTGTTACATGGAAAGGATTCCTACTGCAAGCTGAAAAATGTAGGGAGTTAGCTTTAAGCAATGCTAACCAGACTTCAAGAGCAGGTAACTTTAGGAAAAGTTCTTCAAGGTGCAAGTTCTTCAAGGTACTTTCATCTCCCCAGTATCATCATATCTTTCTTTTATGGCTTTAGTCTAATCCAATGTTCTTTAACCAAGAGATAGATGAAACGTAAATTGAAGAAATGGTCTTCTACTTTTACCAGAGATAGCATTTCTTGTTCACAGATGGTTAAGATTTCAGCGTGGTCTCTGTGGTGCTACCAACAGCTTTTGAGGTGTTGAAGAACTTTGATGAGAGGTCTGCGAGCCAAAGACTAAACAGGCAAGTGGACAAACAGCTGCTCATAAGAAACCTCTCACTTGATTCGAGAGGCAGAGCTTCAGCCTTCCTGAATCATTGCCAATCATCCCCTGAGCTTCTTACAGGAAGAGTGTAGAGCAGAGAGTCAGCGATTTCTAATGCTACAGAGAGGCTGAACAAATAGATAAAAGTACTTCCCTTATCACTGCCAAGGAAGGAGAGTGTCATAGAACTTGTAAAAGCTTAAATTAAGCAGAAAGTCATCTTCAGCCTGTGTGAAATATAAGGAAATTAAAAGCAAAGAGTTGATTTTTAGGTTGTTCCTATAGTATCTGACAGAAGCCATTCAATTCTGCCAGGAGCTTTGGCAAAAAGTCAAGTCATAAAAAACTTTATGGCTAAAACCCAGCCAAACAAAAAAAACCCCCAAACAACAACAACAAAATTGGGCTCATTAATTAGATTGACTCTCCTTTGACCTAAGGAACAGAATTTAGGAAACATATTTTATAACTTACTACTTCAGAACTAAGGGAAAAAAGTTTTATAAGAAGAGACAGTAAAATAATAATAATCTCTTTAAAAACTTGTGAGTTATGGGATAATTTAATTTTCAACAAGCTCTGCTTATTCTAATATGAATAGATACATATGAAACCTTTGGCACTAACAGAGCTAAGGCACCATTTCCTATCCATTTTCCATCTGAAGAGGAATTCCATCCTGCCTGAGTAGAATGTTACACTTCAACATCATGTTGACAATCAATTCAAATCCATCGCCTTCGACAAGCTGACAGATTCCTTGAAAGGAACAGTGTGCAGAGCATAAACACAAAGCACATCCCATGAAATATTTAGAAAATGTAATGACACCTAAACATCCATCTCCATGCATCACTTTACACGTGTGACAATAGGCATTCACTGCACCACCAGAGCTGATTGGCCAGACTCAGGCTGAGCTTTATAAATGAAGTATTGACTAGAAAAAACACTGTGTACCTTGATGTAATTATGCACTAATCAGTGAAGTATGCAAGTCTTTGTAATTAGGGAGATTATTAATAGTGGCATACCATACATGAGAAAAGGTACCAGTCTCTGGCGTGACAAATTCAGAGGAAGCTTTTGGTAAAATTTCTCATTTTGAAAGGCAAGACAAATTCAGTGCATGGATTCCTCTGATCTGTGCTTCAGTTTACAAGGGGAATGTAAAATACATGGGTTTTTGTTTCACCTTGATAAATTTAGTTAAACACCAAGTACAGACAAACCTGCAAACCTTCCTGCAAAGGTTTTATCTTTCATCAGCCACACACAATGCATTTAGCACCAAGCTGGATTGACTTTATCAGACACACATCTCTTTTATTGAAAAGAATAAAAAGGCATTATTCTAACTCAGTTATGGTTTGAACAAAGGCACTGCTGCTTGCTTACCTGGGTGACCTATATCATCTAAGTTTTCTTTTATAAAACTAATAATTGACAAACTGAATAATGTGCTGTAATGGAGTTCTTGTTAAACATAGTTTCATCATTTCTCTCTACTAGATGGAAAGGCTCATGATTAAATAATAATTGAAAAATCTTGTGGTTATTTTGAGAGGGTTTTTTTAAAAGCTCTCCATGTTATGACCTTCACACAATGATGTAGATACAGCTGCAGGCAAAAGCTCTTTCCCTTAGAATTCAGGAAAAAGGAAGATCCCAGCTAGCCTCAGCAGTTTATGAACCCAGCTGCTGCAGTATTTTCCTGATAGCCTTAATTCATCAGCTCATATTTCTGTTTTCCTCAGTTTCCTGGCTAAATACTGGACTTCATTCCTAGGTCTGAATTCCTGATTGCCTTAGTTCATTCACTTATGAGGGGGCCATTCATACAATCCAAAAAAAACCACCATGAAGAGAGAGACTGCAAACAAGCTCCAGCTTCAGCCAGGCCCTCGCATGGGATGTGGACAAAAAGCCCAGTGATGCTGTGCCAGAGCAGGGCACAGAACGTGGGACTGGATCCCTGACACCTCAGAGGGAGTGGAAAACTGTGCAGGTGCTGAAGCCCTGACTGACAGGGATGGGGAGAACAGCACAGACATTCACCTTGTGAGACCTCACCCCACCATACATACCAGGCTTTTTTGGTTTGGGGTTCTTGTGGGTTTGAGTTGGGTTTTCTGCTTGTTTGTTTTAGCATTCCACCCATTCTTCCTATAAATAATACCTGTATCTCTGGGAGGATGAAACCCAAGATCCTGACGTACATCTCTCAGGTCAACACTGATGTGAATGGAAAATCTAATGGCTGCCCAAGTGCTGAATGTCAGCCACGAGCAACTGAATGTCAAGATGGCCCTTTCAGGCCACCAAAGCAGAGCTGTCTTGCCACATCTCCATCCTCAATCTCTAGAATATCATCAAGCACTCTGTTCCAGATAGTATTTATTGAGCTCTTTCAATATATACCAGACAGTGTAGCAGTAATTCATCACATCATCCTGCCAACCTACACTACAGTCTTGCTGGGTTATATTAAAATTGCAACAAATGTTTAAGCTTTTCAATTCTGTGATTTCATATTCCTGTCTTACACTAGGCTTTAAAGTTTACCAGTTCATCCATTTTTTGTCCTTAACCCCATCATCTAGACTCCCTCTGCACTGAATACATAAGCCATTTACCTGGACAAAATTGAGTTTATGTGTAGTTAAGTCTTTAAAAGTCATCCCTGCTAGTCAATTCCCTCATTAGGAAACCACTTCCTATCAGAAGTGCCCTCAGGTTTTGAGAGCACATCAAAATTGGATCCACTTAAGCAACCGAGCTTTGATACTGCGCTTAATGACTTTCTAAATTTGTCATTTACAAAGTACTTTACAAGCCTTCCTGAGGAAGAGCTGAAGTCTGTCCGTGCAGGAGCTAACCCTCCCAGCCTCCTCCTGCAGGAGCCTCGGTGACGTTCGACGTGTGCGCTGCCATTTCCGAGGATATGACATTTCATTTAAATCCCATCCTCTCCTCAGGACCATCTGGCCACTTTCTCAGCTTCGAACAGATCGTACAACTCTGACAGCTCTTCCTCTCTCCTCGTTCAGATCCCTCCCTCCTGTTGTTCCACAGTTACCTGGGATGCTCTGGGAGAGAAACAGGCACAGCATTCCCAGACAGTGCTACCTGCAGGATCCACTGTGACAGAGGGGGGCTCCAGCTTCCCTGCTGCTCCTTGTCCCCAAAACATCGATATTCTATCACAAAATTATAAGCCCATGTTATATTTCCCACACACAAGCAGTTGAAGACGACACAGATCTGCCCCAACTGCATCCCCAATGCTTAAATATTCCGGTTTAACAAGGAAAGTATTTTCTATTGGTGTAAGTGAATATTTCTTAGTGGGAAACTTTAGCAAGCAAGCTTAATCTCCCACCTGTTTAACCCAAACAGGATTCTGGAAGCAACAAAATAAAAAACTTCTACTTTCTACTCCCTTACAACTCAGAGACATTACCATGCATACAACAAACCCAAAATAGTCTTGAGAGTAGAACCACAATGTTGCTGTAATCTTTCCTGCAAATTATGAAGTGTGAAATAGAAAACTGAAAAAAAATTTTTAAAAAAATGAAATATTGATAACAACATGTCAAAATTACAAGAGTAAAAGTAAGAAAATAAACTCCTTGGCTGTCATCTGTCTGATGCCTTTTTGTAAACTCCTCTGATGCAATAACATCTTTTCTTTTCTATTGTAATTCTAAGTTTTCTATTCAGCAACATCCCAGGAAAAGCTCAGATTATACTGCTCATAAAATTGAAACAGTGATAAACTGTGGGGTCATTTGAATTATGAGGTGCAGGGGTTTTTGATTTTAAGATTTATATATGCATTTGGGAAATTACTATAGGAAATCACCATTGAAAACTTCATAGCAGGGAAAAAAAGAAAGAAAAATATAATTTACCTAGTTTTCATAAGATTCAATCAGAAGTACAAGACAAATACAGCTTTTCATATTTTACCTTATAATTTTTCCAACTTTATTTTCTTTATTCAGGGCGCTCTTTCATTTAGTAACTGATATGCACACAAGGTTTTGTCTGGTATTCAAACTTTTAATTACTACAATAAAAAGCACTACCAAAGCAACATGGAAAAAGTGATAAAAGTCATTGTCACCAGTATGACTAAAGTAGCAAACACGGATGGATATTGAACCTGAAAATATCAGTGCAGCTTCCTGCAGCACCCTTCCACCTGACTGGAATTGTCACACCCGGTGCTGGAGTCCGTGAAGAATGGAAGGTTTTCTCCAGGAAGAAAAGGAGGTGAAGTGAGGAAAGGGAGAGTGCACGGCCCTCCAGGATTCCCTGTCAGGACTCCCCAGGCAGATTCCAGTAAAGCACCACTTTCCCAAGCTGGGCTATCAACACAGAAATGGCTCTGTATGAGCGGAATTCTTTGCTTCTTGTAGGCATTATCTGCAAAGAGCTGCCACAACCACAGTGTTTTGGGGTGGGTTTCTTTCAAACACGTGCCCGGATTACCACAGCACGACCTTGAACTCTCCCTTGTTCTGCTCAAGTCTGGGATTGCTTTATTCCTCCTCATTCATTCTTGTCTTGCTGTTCAGTTCAGAATTGCTGCTACTAAGATAAAAGCATGCCTTGATAATATTTTTTTTGGTCTGACATTATTTTAATAACATGGCTTCGGTCCTGGAAATTCTCTTCCTCCCTCAAGACACTCTTTTCCTTTTCTGACACACAAATGTAAAACAGAAACAACTCAAGTGCTTGATATTATAATATCACAGTAGAAATCTCAGGATAAACATTTTATGTCCCATTCTACCAGTGACATTATCTATCCATCATAGACAATAACGGTACTAATAGAAAAGTGTCAAAGTAACAACCTTCTACCACAAAAAAAAGGAAAAAAAAAAAGCCACCAACACCATCCAGACATTTTCTCTTTCACAACAGGTTAATTAACAGGATCTAGGTTCACATCAAACTGAAAACCCTCCTTCTGGGTTCACTTTGACCCTATGAGTTCATTTCAGCACTCAAACCAAGATTTGCCCTGAGTTTACATTCTACTTTTCCACTCTCCTTTCCTCTGCCTATGTTTATCTTTTCTCTTCTCCGTTATTGGTCCATTCAGATTTTCACTCCCATCTGCCTAATGTCACCTGAATTTCACTGCCTTCCTAACAGCCTGCAACTGGTCATTCCATAAGAGTGAAGCCAGGAAAAGAGAAAATTGCAGATCTGTTGCAAAAGCATTCTGTACATAAATGCTCCTGAATTATGATCATTCTGTTTTCATGGATTTTTAAACTGAAATTTACCTTATTTTATGATGTTTTATATTTTTCAGAAGAATTTAATTTTGAGTTCAACTTAAAAAAAAAAAAGAACATAAAAAACTAAGCCTGAAAGAGTACTTGCTTCAAGGTCACTACCTAAACATGACCAGCCCCTAAGCTTTATTCTGGGAATGGAAATACTGTAGGCTTAAGAAAGAATATGGCAACTGATGAAAAACGTCCTTTGGAAAAGTTTGCCATGATGTTTTGAAATAAATAGTTACAAAATTTAATCAAAGAAAAAGAAGCATTTGGGAACAGTGGTGCATCCCCTATAGCTCATACCTTGCATCCCCACAGGTGATTCTCTCTACAAACCTGGCACATGACATCTGAGGTGATCTCTATTTCTAACTGGCCTTTTACATTCGGATGAATCACAAAAAGATTAATGTACTTAAATCTCACAACTCAGTACATCATGTTGGTAACAACCTGAAGACAGATTTATGTTACATATTCACAAGTGACTTGTCTGAAGAAGAGATGGCCACATCTAGACAGTAGCAAAAGCTACGAGATACAGTAAGAATTTAGAGCCTAATCAGACTTCTGAAAATAGAAGTGTTTTCAAAATATTAGTAAGGTGTTTTGTTAGCAAGAATTTCAGTATACCAAATAAAACATGGAACTTAATGAGTTTCCATTATTTCAATTTATCTACAAGCATTTCAAGCCTGCTAATATTTCAAGGTTCACAGCATTCTGGTTTATGATAAAATTAAATCATACTAAATCTACAAGCGCAGAAAATGGTCACAAGCTTTGTGAATGGATTTGAATGGGAGCAATTTTTAGAAATTAAGCTTCCTCTGTGCTACTTGGAGATGCACTAAAAATGACAAAATAGATTTATTGATACAAAAAAAAAGGCGAGCGGTATGGTTTGTTTGTTTGTTCAGGGTTTTTTTAAGTTGAAATTGTGATAGCATCTCAATATTTAAATAAAAATAATCATCTTTTGGAGTTGAACTACTCTTAAGCTGTACCAGGGAAAAAGCTTTAACAGTACTTTCAATAAATTCAGAGGTCTAAGCATCATGACTTCCCTCTAATATTGCTGGGCATAAATAGGTAAAGTCTCATACCAAGTAATGTCTTGCTTTATGCTGGTATCCTGCAAATATGAAACCATATCAGAGCACAAATTTCTCCTGAAATATAGATTCTTGTTACTTCCTCTCGAGATGAACACCTAGCAGGTTATTGATCTGTTTCTGAAGGACACAGTGTTTATTATGGAGGAAACCACTGCTGGGCACAAGTGTGAGAAATTAATGATGGTTTTGTAAGTGTCCACACTGTGGTGCTGAACCAGTGGGGCAACTGTCAATCTATATGATAATGCAGCCCAAAACTTCATAAAATCAGTGATGTGAAGAAGCATTGATTTTTGAGCTAACCAGGATTTGTGAGAGAGGAAGGCTAAAAAGTTTACCGAAGTTAACACCTCTGTGTATACAACAGTTGCTTCATACTCGCGTGATGTTTTTTTAAATCAACCAAACCTTTTAAATCAACACAGAAGCCCTTCTCACAGGAACCCAAAATGAATTCCACATACTGTTTGTTTGTTACTTGCTTGCTGTTTGATCGTGTTGTTCTTTCTCCTAATAATACCATTGTTAGAAATATGCAAAATGGATTCACTGCACTGTATTTCCAATTACATAATAATTCACTTCTTATAGGGAGGACAATGAAAAACAAGTGAACAGACTCATTCCTTTACCAGTCTGTGACAGGGTGTATAGAAGTAGGTTCTGAGATTATGTTTTCTTAGACAAAAGGTGTGACACACTGCTGCCACTAAAATGGAGACAACCACCTTCAGAGAAGTGAATTCCTGCTACAGCATTGAAGCCCAATCATTCCATAATGCCAGAATTCTATTAGCCAGGTTTTTTATATGAAATTACGCTCAGAAGCCTTAACAAAACTGTACTAAAATCAATGGAAGTTGTCATATTTTCTGTGAATGGTATTATTAAAAGGAAAAATCAATTAACCAGTCACTGATTCTTTTAAAACATGGGCTTCCTCGTACAAACCATTATTAGTAAATGCACATTCCCTCCTTGGTTTTGATGAAGAAATGTATCCTGCTATGCCTATGGAGTATATATTACTTGAAGATTCAATTTAAATCAACAAAAAAAAGGACTGGTGTTACAAACAAAATCAATTGCACTTTGCTGAGCTTCTTTCTATCAATATATAAACTGTAATTTGGTTTTGCCCTGTTTGCTTTGACAAGCAGTTGCTTGTGTTTCCAGAGCCTGGCACACCTGCTTTGCTGAAACCAAGACAACTGTCAGTAAGTACAGGAGGAGCCCAAAATAAACACCTACAAAAATTCTCTTCTGAGAGGCACCCAACACGTATCAAACAGAACTTTATCACAATATGCTTAGCAGAGAGCTGGTCATGAGCTGGTATCAGCTGCTGGAACAGGGTATGATGTCAGGGAGGTTCCTCTTCACCTCCTCAGAATGACAAGATCCAAATCCCTTAGCTCGTATTTTAACTAAACTGAGTCAGCACTTTCATCACCCTATAGGATGGAGGACAAACTCCTGCAAATGCTTTTCTACTATTTTCCCTCTTGAGTTCAATTTAAAGCTATGTGAGCACAGAAAATTCCCCAGGTAAGAACTTTAGGTGGTGCATATGAAGAAGCAGGTTCTGGGTATGTGCACCTGAGAGGACAGTGCTGAACACAGGACACTCGGACTCTACCACTGCCAGGCTGCTTGGTCACAAGTGACTGGTGCTGTGCCAAAGTCTCATTTCTGTGACCTCAACAAAACAAGTGTTGTGCCTCAGTCCAATGCATAGATTTGCTTTCTAGAAGCCCCCCAATACCAGTAATAAAAGACCAAAAGGTTGTTTTTACAACCTCAAAACCACAGAAAACAATACATAAAATTATATCTGATTGTTACGAATTAGCATCAGTGTTACAGCTACCAGCATATTGTGGATTATTAATATTATTTCAAGCTGTGTAGAAAAATCACATATAAAAACTATTTCTCTTTGGAAATTTCTTTCTGCTTCTCATCATTAAGTTTAATTTAAGATACTCGGAGCACAAACTCCTGTGACAGATTATGGCATGAAAAGTAAATTGTAAGATCAAACATAATATCTATCATATGATGCACATATAATAGTTTCCTGATAGCAATGCTAAAAAAACCCAAAACATGTGGATCTAGGCCACAAAAGAAGCACTCTGAAACCGAGTTCTTTCCAGGTCGCAGGCCAGAAGGAAAAGAGGGCCTGGTTGTTTATTCTTTACATATTTATATGTTTCTAGGAACAACCGTGGATTGGAGGTCAGTGTTACCACCTCCTCCATCCTTACAGGTTCACAGAATAGTCCATCACACATTCTCCACCCAGGAGAAAAGAATGTAAACTAAAGTTACAGTTAACTAAAACATTGCTATGTTTATAGAAAGTGTGTGAGAAACTTCATCAAAGAATCACACATAGAAAACTGCAAGAGACAGGGCAACACAAAACACATTAAAAACCACCTCTAGTCAAACTGAGAAAGTGCAACCTTCACCTTTACAAGAAGACTCGTGTGTGTCTGAGCATGCTCGCGTTCTCGCACGCGTAGGTCAGGGATGTACTGAAGGAAACCCTACCGTTTTCCTCGTCGGACTTGTTGTCGTTGTCGGAGTCGGTGAGCGTCAGGGCCGAGTTCTCGCGGCTGGAGAGGCCGGAGCTCCGCCTGGATTTGACGCCTCTGCCCCAGAGGCGGATGGCGCGCTCCGGGGACAGCCCGGCCTCCGTGTCCGAGTCGGCGTCCGAGCCCGTGCTCAGGGAGTAGCCCTGGTGCAGAATTCCTATGTCTGAGCAGTAGCCGCTCCGGTGGGGAGAGGGCTCACAGATCCCCAGTTCTGCGAGGGTGAAGTTCGTTCCTACAAGGACAAGAAAAAAAATAATTAAGTGATTTAAAAGCTAGCGGATTTATTTTCAGCTTGAAAATACCAGATCTATTTAATTTTGCTCAGTTCTGCTGTATAGCAGTGAATTACACACAGAGATCTCTGGTGCACTGGTCTAGCAAGACTTAACCTCGAAAATATTGAATGTATCTAAAATGGATGAAATACACAAAACAAAGGTAGGAAAGATCTCTAAATTTTAGGTTACTATTTTGGCCTTAAATAATTAATCACTTAGGTGTGTGATTAACATAAACCTCATGACAAGTGTTAATGACATGACCTGCTTTAGTGTGTATCTAACCTCGTATTTGTAGGACAGACCATGAGTTGTGAAGTTCTGCATTTGATTACTCAAAAAGAAAATTTTTTAAATGAAGCTTATTTTCACATACACAAGTCTTTCACAGAGATAGTGAAAGAATGCAAATCCATCAGTGAGGTAGCATGAAACTTCGTCACCAATTTTATATTTACATGTGGTGCAATTGGTAATTTAATATCTGCTAAAGAAAGCAAGATAGACCTTACATTAAAACTGTTTTCTATCTTTTTTCCCCACGTTCCAGAAGAAAGAATGCATCGATACCAAAATCAGGAAGTTATTTGGTTTAAAGGCAAAACTTTCTGAGACAATGTCAAAACACGTGACCTTTAGCAGTTAATAACGACTCAGTGGACAAAATCTTATACATTTTTAAAGCACACAGAGTCCCCCAGGGTTCTCACAAAGTCCAGAGTTGCTGCCTGATTTCTGCTTATGTACTTGTTTCCTACAGTAATGAACAGGGCAGTAAAAAAATAAAGGGAAATATTCACTGCTCTCTAAGGCTTTCAAAGATTTTGAAAAGCAAAGTAATTTGAGCTTCATTGCATTGGGCTAAAAACAAAAACCAGACTGAAGTTGCTGGCAATATAACTGCCAGTTATTTAATTAATTTCTTAATTCACTGGGAAGCCAGACCTGGAGTTTGTGTTTCTAAAACAGTAATTTTATTTTGTCCAAAATCAGTTTATATTTTCTCCTCTTCCTCTATATATTTGTCAGAATGAAGCTCTAGAATGAAAGTTCATACACTAAATAAAACACACAAATAAGTGTCTTCTATTAATAAAGAAGGTAAGTAGAATTTTTTTTTTTTTTAATTATTAGAACTTTTTTCACAGATTAGCTAGGAAAGCTCATAGCATTTTAAATCTATCTGGCTCAACTTCCTGTATCAGCTCTCTCCACTCTCATCTCCAACTGCCAAAGCATTTTTTGGGTACGGGGTGTATGCACACATACACAAAGTAAAACTGGTCCCCACTTTAAATTTCTTGCTAGAGCTCATCTGTTGAAGGAAGGGGATGGATTTCCCCTGGAAGCCTGACCTTTGTCCTCAGCCAGCAGTGCCCAGACTCGTGTGTGGCTCTGTCACCTGACGTCAACCTGGCCAGCAGAGAGACAGTGGCCACAGCCTCAGGTAAAGAATTATCACCAATGATGCTTCTCAAGAAATGGAGCTTTTAGTGGCAATGGGTAAAAAGAATATAAAAAGGCTGACATTAAAAAAGCCAGCTCGCTTTCATCAACACCAAATTAACCTGAATTCTTCTAGTTAGGAGCATATTTTACCTGCCTTCTAATATTTAGTGTAGTAATCAGAAATTTAATGGTTTAGTCAAAAGCAGGGAACTCAACAGTCCTAAAAATGAGCTTCTCAAGTGCACTTCAGTCTAGAGATTTTTTGCCTTTTTTTTTTTTTTAATAACTGAAGAGTTCTAGCATGACAGATAAAGCTACTTTTAAGGAAAATGTAAACTTTAATCATATGCAATTTCAGTAGAAGACATTTAACAAAAACAGTTTGATTGATCAGAGTTTAGATTCACCCGTGTTAGCAAATTAACCTTAGACTTATTAATAAAAAGGTCAAAATCAAACCAAAATAAATATAAAAAATGGACTGAACTGAAGCTAAGTATCCCCCACCAGGTAGGGGACATGTTGACATTAGATACATGTTGAAGTTGCTAAATCCATTGTGAAAATGAAGTTTTTCAAATTTTCTTCTTTGCTGGTGGCATGTCTACAAATACACACAAATTATGAATATATTAGCTTAATTAAGCTGTTGTACATGCACAATAAAACATTTTGATGATATTCTGTGTATTTTAACAGCCCTTACAAGCCCAGATGATTTCACTTTGACTAGCATCCTGTTCTTACTTTATTTGTCTGAGGAAAATGGTGAAGGCACTGAAAGTGAAATACAGTATTCACAAAACTCATTCACCCATATGAGTTTTATTATCTGGGAACTTGGCATTTTCCAGTAACTGACCAAATTTTAAAAAATTGAGAAGTGGATCATATCAAGAGCAGAAATGGAATCAGTCCCTGAACCTCTGGGAAAGGATTTTCTATTCTGCTTCTCAGAAATCCCTTTATAGTCTTATGACCTGATGGTAGACATGAAATATTCTAGAAATTTCCCTGTCTAGTAAAGACGTGTTCTTCTCTGGTAGATTTTAAATTAGTTTTATATACTAACTTTTGGCATTTGCTTCTGCAAAATATTATTTGTGACTGTTCTGTAAAGCAGCATATAGTGGCAGAACAACTTGTCCTTGGATAATCTTTTTTCACATCTACATACATACATATATAAAAGAGGTTTTCAGATACGTATTTTACATCCAAATATATAGAAATGTATCTATATTTATAATTCCTGATACCTTCATAGCCCTTAATTTACTGTAAAATCTGAGGAAAGGAAGATGGAAATAGCACAGTTATATTCTCTAGACCTTTTCTTGATCTGGATCATGTTCTCCTACATGCCTTGTTTTCCTAAAACGAAGCTGCCCACGTGTCCTGAATGACATACGAACTGCTTCCACTAACACACTCCTCTCTCATTTACTCAGCCATTATTGCACATTAAGGTATTAATGGCATCAGTAGACCACCCCTGTATATTCACACAGAGGATAAATATAATCTGCATGCACAGTAATTCACAGAATCTGCTGAGTTGGAGGGGACCCCCAAGGATCATAGATTCCAGCTCCTGGCTCTGCACAGGACATTCCCAACCATCACACCTTGTGCCTGAGAGCCTTGTCCAAGCACCTCTTGAACTCTGTCAGCCTCACGTCCCTGGGGAGTCTGTTCCAGTGCCCAGCCATGCTCTGGGTGAAGAGTCTTTTCCTGATACCCAACCTAAACCTCCCCTGACACAACTTCAGGCCATTCCCTCGGGTCCTGTCACTGGTCACCACAGAGAAGAGATCAGTGTCTGCCCCTCCTCTTCACCTCACAAGAAAGCTGTGCCCTGCTGTGTTGTGGAACGAGGTCTCTCCTCATTCTCCTCTTCCCCAGCTGTACAGACCAAGTGCCCTCAGTGGCTCCTCACACAGCTCCCTCAAAGACCTTCCCCATCCTGGCTGCCCTCCTTCAGGCACCCCACTATTGCTTTGAAGATGAAATCTCACAAAAGATGAAAATATACCGAAGTCATTTCATATCCACTCAGCCTGCCGGAATACTCCATGTGGAATCCTGATGACAAAGTTCAGCAACAACAGCACAGCCCTCCTTGCCCAGTGCCAGTACAAACCACAGCACTTCTGAACTGGAGTGAGGAAACGCAGGCACAGCCTGCCCTGGGGTTAAGGGTTAGTGTCTCCTCCAAGGAGTATTGTCCTTACAGCTCTAAGTGACATTGGCAGCTCAGGCACAGCAAGACCTCGCAGGGGACATGCAGGGCAGCAGTCCCAGTGCTGGCCGTGCCCTGCCCACTCAGACTGCCCTGCTGTGTGTCCAGAGAGAGGAACACTGGGCCACCAGCCCAACTGCACTGCCAGCACGAGCAGGCAGGCAAGGGTGGCTTCTTGCTTGTGAGACAGAGCCCTCGACACCTGGGGCTTGCATGGAGCTGAGAGGAACTGAACTGCACTGCCCTGCAATGTCACCTGCAAAGCAGGGCTGAAATGTGCAGGCAGAACCCGTTCTTGAACACTGAAAACTTTCTTTCAGACTCTTGCAGCACCTACTACTTTGCTGGTGACACTGAGTGAAAAGAGATAAATAACACCAGATCCTTATTGGTGGAAAACAAAGAAACTTCTTTCTCTTGAAGAACACAGCACCAAAAAAAGAAAGTCACAAGGTTTTTCCTTTTTCATATGTACCAGCACTTAGTGGTCTCCATCCCCAGCCCCTTCATCCCCACCTGCAGAAACCACTAGATGATTTTCATTCAAGAAAGGCAGTTAAAACCAGCTGCTCCCTTAAGGTGTACATAATCTCTCCTACAAAAATAGACCAGCAGTATTCTAGTTTAGAAGTGTAATATAATGTTATGTAGTTGATCATCATTGCCCATAATCTACATGCTGTGAATAGTCTCTCAATAGAATAGATGTTTTTCTTTAAATGAGGACATTACTTCTATTATCTCTTTAGTGCACTTCCTTGTACAGAAATTTACTGTTTCAGTTATTTAGGATATAAACACTTACTAACACTGTGTTGAATTCAATGATGTACTACTGTACTCATTATCCCTGCTAAGCCTAGAAAGCACCACCATTAAAGCAAAGGTTACTTTCACCTAACCCCTAGGCAGGGGTCTCATTTGGGTGATCACAAACTGCATGAATTGCCCTTCTGAAGATTAATCTAATCTAGCTGTGATTGCTACAAGATGCCTCAGAGGAAGATTTCTGAAACCAGTAATGCACAGATAAGATAAATTTGCCTTCAACACGACATCAAGTTCAAGACCGGGCTAAGTCTAAAATCAAAAGGATAAATATCACTCACAGTCTTTGCTACTACAATCAATTACAGAAAGTAAGAATAACAAAAATATATCTATTTAAGACAGTCCATCCTTTTTCAAGTTTTTGTTATGTTCAGAGCTATAATGATTTTGCTGGCAGGAGTTCCACAATTTAGGTCCAATCTCTGGAAGAGGTCCCTTTTTCAAAACCTCTGATGCACACTTTATTTTACTCAACTCTTTATAAATTCAGTCTGCCTTGGTCTCTTCTGCAGCGAACTGACTAGAAGCAGCAAACAGAAATGTTTGTGCATGTTGCAACACGTGGTTTGAATGTAAAGTTAATTTCCTAGCTTCTCCCATCAATGACAGAAGAATTCTTTAATAGTCTTTTCTAATCTGCCTTGCCTCTTTCTGACTCTGAGATGCCCACGCTGGGCTGCTTTTGGCTGAGACAGTTGATCTTCACTGCAGCTGGTATGGGGCTGGGAGGTTTCAGCTACTGCTGAGCAGTTCTTACACAGTCAGGGCCTTTCCCACTCTATCCCACCAACTGTGTTTCTGGCATCACCTTAAGGTGATGAACTTGATTTTGATAATATGCTGGCTTAGGGGAAAGTATGCATTTATTGCTTTCTCCTCAAGTGCTGATGTTTATTAAAGACAAAATCAGATTTGAGAGGACAAGAGGAGGGAGCTAGGTGGCAAACATGACTATCTATTATCTACCCCACATTGAAATGCAGCTCTTCAGGCTAACACTTTACTTTAGTAGCCAATCCTTCCAACTTTTCCAAGCTCTGAGGAATGGAAAAGGGAGTACAGTTTCATTTATCATAAAGGAATGTGCTATTCCTACCGACTGTCCATTCTCAGACCTGAAGGAGACAGATGTATGCAATTCTGTAAGCAATTGCTCTGCTCTCCTCTGTGCTTCACCCTTCCGTGCTCTCCCTGGGCACTTCTCCTCCTCCTCCTTGCTGATTAAGTGCCAGCAGAAAGAAAATTCCAGGCTGAGCCTCCCCTATTATTCCCTGTCAGGCATCAGAGTGCTGGGAAAGCCCTGCTCAGAGCTGACCCCGGGCCAGCAGCAGCTCCTGGGCACACCCGAGAGCTTCCAGCAGTTCTGCGCTCAGACCCCAGTAAATCCACTGTATTTCAGCAGAGATGCACACACAGATAGAGGGGGAAGACTCCCAGACCTGGAATCGCTGATTCAGAGCATGGAGATACTTGGGTTTAACCCACACAACAGTCACTGAAGGCAACCTGAGGGGTTTTCTCCAGCATTCCTCTTAGAGCAGGTCAGACACGCCCTGTCCACTCAGAATGAACCAACCCCAAGACACTAAAATTCAGTTCCTGTGACTTTTTCCTTGATAAGCAGCAGAGAAAGAACAGAATGTGAAGCCTGAAGTCATGAAGTTCTTGGAAACTCTCCAGCTCCAGTCCAAATGCCATCACAGTAATAGTGGGTTTTGGAGGTGGTGTTTGTGTTTTTTTGTTTGTTTGGAGTTTCTATAAGAACCTTATGAAAAAGAGTTAGAGTGCATATTTTCTATTCCCAGCCCCAAAATGGATCAAACTATGGAATAATTTTGTTAAATGCCTGTTTCCTTATAAGAGATAGAGAATTTCTGAATAAAATCCATCCCAGAAACACAAGAAAAGATAAGGAATTTTTGTGTACCTAAAGTGATAGCTAGCATAAAGAACACAGACAGAATGATTTTCAATTTGCTTTTTTTATGTTAACCAACCTGCTCAACACCTGATACTATCTCCTGTCACACAGGCAGAAGGAATAACAAGAAGGAATAACAACTGCAGCTCCATGGAAAATGCAAACTTTGAAGAGTAGTCAGTTTTAAAGACAATATAAGTAAAGAATGAAGTGCAGTCCCAGTAGAGGACAGCTAGCACTTACTATCTGTACTGACTATCCATGTTTGCAATGGACACTTGGGCTCATTTGGCACAAAGTAGTACAATAATTACACCATGGTCCCACAAAACTCAAAGTCACAGTTTTCACCACTAAAAAATTGTCATTTTCATTCTATCTAGCTCCAAAGATTTAGGTTTCCTGTTGTTAAAGTATCTTCAGTTATGTCAGAAAAGGACAGGGAGCTCTCCTTGGTTTCCAGTTGACTATATATATATACACACATGTATAAAGTACTTTTTTGATAAAATCACTGTATGGCTGTTTATCTTCACTGATACACTAAACTGAGTTCAATTATTAAGAAAAAAGCTCTAGAAAAATCTGTAGTCAACAACCAGGGGATAAATGAGCTGTTGATACTTTGCTGAATTAATGAAAAGCCTTTTTCTTATTTTTATATTCTAAAATCAAGATTTAAAAAGTGACAAAAAATAAACCACTGTTCGTGACTTGAAAAATAAACTGTGCTCTCAAGAAACAGCAGAAGTCACAGGTAATAAGCTTTCATACTTCCATAACTGTTTAATTGGGAACTCTCAAAAAACCTGAATCAGCTGTCAACACAGACAAAACCTTAATTGTTTCTCTATACCTTGCTTCACAAGCTAGGAACACGGATACTCTATATTTTATGAAGGTCCCCAGGCACATATAAAGATTTCTGAGCACTAGCAGCTGTCAGCTCTTTAGTCACAAGGTGCTTCTTCACTGTAAATACCATGTCACTTAGAAATAATGGTAATGTAAATTGTAACCTGTACAGGAGAATAAAAAGTTTAAACCATTATTCAGCTGAGAACTTGTGTTTATATTCTGAATGATGTTGCTCCTAACAGTTTTAGAAATGACAGAGATGCCAGCCTTCAACTCTGCATTTCTAATCCTACTAGGAGCACTATCAGTAGACCAATGTGAATGCCTTTGAGTACTGAGAAAAGAATACACCTAAAAGGAAGAGCTTCCTGAAACAATCTAATATTTTAAACAGAGAACCACATGAATTAAAAAAGCATTTTCAAAAAATCCACATAAACTTCATGCCAAACGTAGAGAATAATGAAATTAAATTCCTGTGAGCACTAAAAGGTAAATATCTTACAATCAGGTATGAAGGGAAACAGACGAAGCTCTTTGAGAAGTTTACCTACTAACAACCACATTTTCTTTATTCACCAATTGCCTTCATTGTATGAGAAGATCAGGAAACATCTGTATTTATTTGACTGAATTATAAACTGCTTTCAGCTTTTCATTTTTGATCCTGGCTAAATAATTAGTTATTTTCATCAGCCAGTCAGTTGTGGTATTATGAATGGATCAGCTGGCACCAATCCAGATCACTACTGGTCCTGAACTTTGCTACAGATGAAATACACACCCTTAATACAGGATTTCTTTTATTCTACCAACGACTATTGATTGCACACTACACAAAGAAATGCAGTGAGCTGCCTTGCTGGCACATCCAGCAGCTGCAGGGCTTTGGCAGCAGCACTGCAGCCCCACCAGCTCCATTGCTGGAACTCACTGGTGTTACCAGACATCTGAGGAGCTGTGGAAGGAAGAAATACGACTGGTCCCATGCTCCTCTTTTCCTTCCCTCCCTTGTGGTGTTTCCCACACACTCACAGCATGCTGCTATTCTGATTTTCTCTCGCTGGTCCCTGTGCAGCCAAGTTGAACACCGTGATTTCAGCCTGCTGCCCTCGGTGCTGGCAGGCTCGGGCTGCTCCAAGGTTCTCCTCCCACCTCAGCACCACAACTCCCCTCGGTTAATGCAAACCATGTCTCTATTTCACCTACACTTCCCTCTGTTCCACTGGTTTAGAATTTCAGTAGAAGTGATTTAATTTAGACTACTTTTCCCTTCTTTCATGATCAGAGAAGATTTGTGTTATGCAGTAAATAAGCAGGTTACAGGTTCTGTTTATTCAAACTTTTTGCTGTTTGAAACTACGTCTTTGTTTTATAAAACTCCATTGGAACAACAGGGCCAGTTGTTGCGCTTCTGCTGTCCGTCCCCTTCCACTTTTGTCTAAGATTTGAAGGGCTGCCAGCACTGACTTATTCCTTAATAATAGAGGGACATGCAAGTGTGCCAAAGAGTGAGTCAAGCTCCTACCATCACTTTGCATTGAGCTTAACAGCTGGCAGTGTGTGATCCTCTGAAGAGGAATTATCAAGATATCTCAATTAAACCAACAATTTCATCAAATAATCTTTTATGTATGGGAAAACATTGACCCTGATTTTCACAAACTGACTTTAAGAAGAATGTTTTTCCCCCACTAGATCAAATACTCTACACAAGAACCAGTTGTAATGAAAAAAATATTGCACGTCTGTCACTTAGTTCTGCATTAAAAAAATTTTCAGCCTAACCCCAAAGTCTTTGTAAGGCATTATTTTTAAGAGATAACACAGCAAATCCTACAAAACCAGACCAAAATTCAGTTGGTTTGAAAGAGAGTGACTGTGTAGGCTGTGTTATCTGATTATTTTTAACACACACGTCATCTCAATTGCTAAGTGCCTTTACTTGCTTCATAAGTGCCTTGCAGATCAGGTGAAATGATAAATTCACATCTCACTGATAAAGGTCAAGTGTGCCTCGGCATCATACGATTATATTATTTTTTTTTTTTATTTATCATCATCATCATTATTTTTGAGTTTGCAGACTTCAATTAAAGAACCCTTCGTATTTAACAAGAGAGAGATTAGATTGGATTATTCATTAATCCTCCCACTAGTTCTCACTTTTTAGCCTACCAACATTTTGCAAAGAAGCATTTTAGGCTAGTTCATGTAATTACCTTTTGGTTATATGGGAGTCACAGGCAGTTCTGAACCCAAAATCGGGGTTTCTTTGAAAGGGAGTATGGAGTATGTAAAGGACAGCACTGGGAAATATGGATGGGAAAAAACCTGCTCCTCTCTGCTGCTTAGAGGATGCCTGGGATGAGAGTTTGTCCATCCTGCTGCCAGACTCTCCAGCCATGACGTGGGTACTGACAGCAGCACTGGCTGGTTCTGGGGGACAGCTCTTGCCTGTGGCCTTGCAGTCGCTGTCTTATCAGAAAAAACTGTGTTCTTAATTACCGGTGAGATAGGGCACATGAGCTAAGCTGGCCGGTGGCTCCAGGTGGCTTAAGCCACCATGACAGGCTCTGGATACTCACAGATTTATCCATCACTTTCAGACTGATGAACTCTGATTCGGCTAAGCATATTAAAGCTTGCCAGCACCTCTATTTAAATTTCAGATTTGTGGTTCTCAAAGGCATTTGCTTGTTCTATTTTCTTTTTTGTTATCTCTTTAAAGACTTCAGAGCAGAGAACAGGCATACATGTCACAAAACTACCCTTGGATTTAAGTTCTTCTAAAACTTACTTTTTTTATGGAACTGAACACAGAATCAGTTTTATAGGGCTTTGGGGTCTTTTTTTGCATAGTTCTTGTTTGTTTGTTCATTTTAAACTGGGAATTTGGTGAACAATGTGCATGGATATAAAATCAAGGAGAGTGGCATTTCATCCTTGAACAGGAAGGCCTGAGGAAAGAACCTTCAATCCAAAAAAGTGAACAATCCAAAACTTCCGAGGATTTCTGACCTGGAAAGTCAAAGCAGAAATCTATAGCTAAAATAATCACAAGTGTACAGTTGAGATTAGCTCTGGCCCTCTAAGTCATTTTAGGGATAACTTCAAGAAGGCCAAAGCAGTAACCCACAAATCAAGCCATTCAAAGTCAAATATGTTCTCTGAAGGGGGAAAAGATACTTCTTTTGTTTATCAAGCACCGAACTAATGGTATTCCTGTTGACCCTTCTTAAAATTACTTATATGTAAGAAAATGTCTGAAAATGAGCTTGAAGTTGCTTTCCAAATTAACTGCAGGATAAGACGCAGAGCAGGCATGGACCCCAAGCCCTGAGGAAGGGTCCCCCAGGCAGACCCTGCCCTGCCCACAGGCACATCAGAACTGCAGGGGGTTTGCAGGCTGGGGCTGCAGTGGCTGTGCCTCCATCACAGGGCTCCCTGCACCCCTCACATCCAGCCAGAATTTGGAAAGCCTGACTTGGGTGCACTGGTCTCAGAAAATCTGTGAACAGGAAAGTGGAACAAGCACCCCCAGGCATATGGTCTCTTCTAACTAACCCACTGGAGCTATAGGTAAGTGAGAAAAACACTGTGTTTTGTTTCCATTTTACCTGAAATTATGGGGTTTAAATTTTGACCTATTTAACAATACTTGCCTGTTCAGAGTCCCACTGCAGGCACAGCTCACAGTAAATGGGTAATGCTGCTCAAAATTTGTTTCCATTGCAGACTAATACCACAGCCTTTTTTTTTTTTTTTTCAAATCAGCTTTTAACATTCCTGTTATCAGGAAATGCCCTTTTTAGAGGGGAAAAAGAAACCTACACCAACCTTCTCTTATGAATGCCTCGAGCCTTCAAAATTAGCAGTGAGAATCCTGTGGATACTGTATACTCCCATCTTAAGAGCAGATGTGGCACTGTATAGTTTTGGTATTAAGTACTGTCTAGATTCCTTTCAAGCAAAGAACTATTTATCTACTTAACACAGAACATTACCAACTTTTGTAAGTTTCATATATTACATTTATTTCAAAATGCTTGGCATTATTAATCCTTTTTATATTGTTAATATAGAGATTCTGCTTCAAAACCCCAGAAAGTTTATTTTTTTCCTCTCTTTTTTGCATTGCATGCACTGATGAACTAGCCTGCTCAGCAAGCATTTAACAGATTAGACACTTGAACATGGTTTCAGGCAATGCTCTCTCATGTTTCTGCGTATTGCCTGATAAACACTTCAAAGTAAACCGCTCATAAATATGAAATGAAAAGCCAAGAAGTCGTTATGCACAGCTTTGAGATACAAATCTCTTTATTCCCCTCTGAAGTGGAATTTGATTGACATAATGAGTCATAGATCCTGTCCAGGGACACACTGCCTTATCCCCTTTTCCTCAGGAGACAGGGAGTCTTTAAAGAAATCCACTTCAGAACTTTCTGATAGACAGCTACCGGAAAGTTGAACACCACACAGATGTATTATTTTATATTAATACCTACCTTAACAACCGTGACACATGTCAAAGATTGACTCCAAAGCCATGAACAGGCCCCAGCATCTAACCCTGTTAAAGGAGGCCAAATCCGAGATGTCCATTTTATCTCATTATCACGGACAGGACCACAAAGGAGATTTCCCAGAGCCACAAGAGCTTGTGCTGAGCCGGGGACTGTCCTGTGCCCATCCCCAGGGCCCCTCTGTGAGCCTGGGCAGAGCAGCTCCATCCCCACCCAGGCAGGAACAGCTCTTTCCTGCTGGAGCTCCGAGAGGAACAGGTGAGCCCCTGTGGCTTGGGCTGCTCCACCTCGGAGCCCAGCACCTTCCCTTCCCTTCCCTTCCCTTCCCTTCCCTTCCCTTCCCTTCCCT
>VZRO01005005.1:125855-154552 GCA_013397915.1 Daphoenositta chrysoptera
CCAAACCTTCCCTTCCCAAAACTTCCCAAACCTTCCCTTCCCAAACCTTCCCAAACCTTCCCCTTCCCCTCCCCTTCCCTGGGGCCAGAGCAGAGCACAGGGGGCTGCCAAGGATGCTCCCACCCCAAGGAATTCCACATTACCATGACCCTCATTAGAAGGCAGATTTATCAGGTACAGACCCCCACAGTCATTTCCTACAGTTCACAGGTCCATGCTGTGAAGGAAATTAAGACTTTCATGTGAGAAGGAGCAGTTAAAACCATCTAGCCTGAAAAACCTCTGAAATGCTAATTTGGATATTGCTGTTAATAAATGATACCCACATGAAAATGACAAAAACTATGTAATTGTTGGTCATTGCTATTTCAGAAAATGTCTATTCCAATAAAAGTCAAGCTTTAAGCCACCACACTGAAACCACTGATCAGTAGTTCCATAAACAAAATTATGGTGCAATAAATTGCTACCCTACAATGTTATATTCACAATGTTATATTCACAACCTGCATTTGCAGTATTTGTGGAGGTTTTTAGAAGGAATCCAGAAAATATCTGCCTAAATTAAGATGCAACTTCTGGCACTTTATTTGCTAGCCATGCTGTACGCGTTAAATTATACATCGTTACTGGCTTTTGTTAGACTCTATTCCCTATGAAATAATCATACATAAAGTATACAAGATCCACCACTCACAAACTGGCTTTCTTTTGTTAGTGGAAGTGCTATTATTAGTGTTATACATGAGCCATTCACATGATTTATACAATAACACATACATCATTAAGATTTAAAAGGCAACAGTAAAAAATTAGCTTAATTTGTGGTGTTCAAAATGCACTCAATTTTTTTTTTTTATTTTCCCAATAAAAATGAAAGGCTAATATCTATAAAAAGCACACAGTAAAACAATGAAATGGAGAGAAGACTAAATATTAAAAAAGCTGAATTCATATTACATGTAAATAATGAAACATTAAAGTCTAATTTTGCAGCAAAAGGCTGAAAGGGAGATTTAGAAGCTTAAGATGATGAAAAAGCCACGATGTGGTATTGCCTTCCATCTACAAAGAACATCGCTGCCTCTTCTCAATCCTCAGTCACTGAGATTACTCAGACATTATGTTTTTCCTCTGAAATGTTTCTTGTTAAAAACTTTTACTATTGTTACTCATTGTTTGCAAATTGCAAACACGTTTTGACCCTGCTATATTGTGAGCACTCTTCCTTCTCAGACATCTTAATGGACTGCACTGGCTTCTGTAATCACTACTGAGCAATAAAGATTTACATCAAATTACAAAAACATGAATTGCAACAAACGTCGAGCAAAATGGGCAAGTGTTTGAAAAAAACCAGAACTAAATCAAAGCTTATGACTATAAACAGGCATTCTCCCGATTTTATAATTTTTGATTATGGATTGCCCTATGTAAATTACAAATTTTTGCCCAAATTGCAACTGTTTGTAACTATTTTGAATATTTGTGAAGAATCATGAACATACACAGAACTACGTACCTTGGCAGCTATCTGAAAAAACTGTCACAACCAAGTATTAATTTTAAAACATTTATTATTCCAGTGTAGTGTTGATGGACTGCCAAATAAAAGGCAAATAAGGCATCTGAAATATTCTGCCTTATTCAGTTTTCACAAGACCTTCTGCAGCCCTCACAATTCCTACACAATTATTATTACACATATGTGTAAAGTTACTTACTTCAAAAATGAACTAGAGCCTAAAAAAAACCGCTTTTTTGGATAACTATCTTAGAATAAAGCATGTTTCCATAAACTAATGTTATTTTAAGAGATTACACCACAGTTACTGAGCCTTCATTACAAGATGGGAATGTTTGGACAGGGCTTCAAGCAGCATTAGGTGTTCTGCTGAGGGGAACAAGCCCAGCTGCCAGTCCCACCCTCGGCTCTGTCAGTCACTTCAGCACTCTGAAACCAAGTTGTCTCTGGGACAAGAGCTCCTGAGAGATCTGCAATTGCTGCTTGACCTGCAGCTGGAAGGCAAGGGCTTTTCTCACAGATCTATTAGCCCTTTGACTTCATTCATTCGCTGGCTAATATAAATACATTGCTAAAGTGAGTGATTAATTCAGTTTCTTTGGCGAGAGTGCTAAATTCTTGAAGCCTCTAGAATGACTGTCCATGGAGGTTCCAAAACATAACTGGTTATCTATCAATTGTAGTTAGAAATCTGGCAAGGGCCACTAAGTTGCTGTTTCTTTTTCCCTCTTCAACCTCTCTCCAAGAACAACCTTTACTTGCTGCACCATAGTTTCATGTAACACAGACACTAAAACAATCATCACCTCTATTATTTTTATTCAGTCATCTTTGTGCTGGAAGCCTGTTCAACGAATCAACATCTTTCCATCTCTTTTCTGTGCTTCCCAGGTTTGACATCAACACAACAGGTGAAACAACAGCTTACTGTTCTCCTAAAAGAACAAGACTTCCCTTAAACTCTGCAGGAGTCAGACAGCGTCAAAGAGAGGAAGAAACCCTGAACACTTCTGCACACGCTGTTGAATGCAAGTTCTTCCCTCCATTGCTGGACAGAAACAACAAATATTTTAAATTGTCTAAGATGTCAGCACGTAACAAGGACTCTGGAAAGCATTCTGACAAAAACAGTGGGAATCTGACCTGACAGTCCATTGCTTTTACATGAAAAATGCCATCTTTTTTTCTTCTGTATTTCAGATCTAATATATCTTGGCATCTTCGGATCCAAGGATTGCACTGTGATGAAAACACTGTACAAAGCAAGTGTCCAAACTAGAACAGGAAGATCCCTTCCAATCATGTTGACAATTTGCTTCATTTAAGCCCAAATAGAGAATAGATATAGTCAGTTTTGTAAATTAGGGTTGTGTTAATCAAACAAGTACCCCATAGCTGGACATAACAGGGTAAACGAACCCAAATTTTGGGAACATCTATAATGGCTTCCTTCCCTGCTTAACTATCATTCTGAGAAAAGAAGGAATACCTTTACAAGTATTGTAATCAATTCTAGCTTTGCATGCTGGAACAGTGTAAGTGTAAGAGACAGGCCCTATCTGATAGTTCCCTCATCTCAGTTGACTTAAGCTTCACCAGTTTACCAAAAACCAAAAATATACACAAAAAATGCCACTGAACCCCACAGAACTCTGAAAAATATGCAAAGGGGACCATTTCATTTTTGAAGGTGCTGGTAATGCTGATGTTCATTTTCAGTGCACACAGAACAGTTGCAGCTTAGTCCTGAGAAATGAGCAAGAGGATTTTCAACTCATGCATATGCTTATATTTACAAACAAATTCTTCCCATTTATGCTAATTGCTAAAAATTACTAACTTAGCTAAAAATTTCTGATAAAAAGTCAAACATTCAACAATGTTCTAAGTCCAAGCTTATTTGAAAGCTGGCAACCAAATGGAAGGATATGTTTTTGAAGTCAAACCAAAAAAAAAAGTAGAGTATAGAGAACAGTATACATTTCTTTGATTGCCATTTTCAACAGTGCCATACATATTCTAGCCCCTCAGCTCAGGAAACAATTGGTTTTGGACACAGGAAGCTTCTTTGGAGGAGCTGCACTGCACAGCTGTCTGAGCAATGGCCAACAACAACCTGAGCTCCACGTCACTCGAGGGCTGCCTTCTGACAGCCTGCATTTCAGTGATGGAAAGCATGATCCTTCCTACACAGTATGCACTGCACTGTGCATTTAGTCCTTGGAGAGCTTTCAGAATGAAAAGACCATAATTATTACTACCATCATTATTATTAATGAAAAATACACATGTAAAATTAGGTTTCGAACACAGTGTTTTATAGCCCCTATTTGTCTCTGTGGACACACGCCATAATGGCTTTAACAGACCTTTAACACTCACTGACTAATTAATCTTTACACTCAGGACCCAGCACTGAGTTTTATTCAGTAAGGAGCAGAAAATAGCATCTGTGGATTGGGCTTGCAAGGTCCACTGCATGAATAAATTGACAGGCTACAGGAAGAGTTGGCATTAAACAGCTCCTCTCCTCCCCTCAGTACTCCTCCAAGAGCCTTCACCAGCCACTGAAGCTTCTCTTCACAAACTCCTCACATACAATTTATTTTTATTTCCTGAAGTGACTCTTCAACCTTACAGGGACTCAGTCTTCCAAATACATTGACACTGATAGAAAAAATATTACAGGGACTAGATACCACTTTAAAATAGAACTGCATTTCTGACAAAACCAAAGTATGCACCAGCAAATTCAGCTTGACTATGGAGAGCACAAACGAACCATACAAATTAATAGACCTCAGCAATTTGTCAGAAAAACCTTTAGGCTTCCATTTCCAACTCAGACATGTTCTAAATATGAAAAAGCACAGGGAAAATATTCTGCAAAAAGAAAGCACAAAGAGGAAATACACCACGCAATTTCTTAATAGAATAAATTCAATCTTTGCTCCTCAAAAGAATTTGAAAGGTATTATAAAAGAATAAGCATATAGGGGTAAATTTCCCTCATCTCATTTGCATAATACAGTTATAGTCAATATAGCCTGCCCAGAGTCCTGCCTTACTTCAGCTGTAAAGCCAGGCAACCAGAACACCATCTTCAGTTACAAAAAGTAAAGTATTATGTGTTTACTAGTCAAGCCTCAGTGGCAGAGATTTCATCAAGATGAAATTACCAAGTATTCTGATTTTTTTCCTACTATAGGTAAACCCTGGTAACACTATGAAATTCCAGATCATGATATCTGTTTCATTCCATGAAGCTAACTTCAAGAACAGCTTACTCCATTTCTTCCATAGGTAAAATGACAGTAGGAAACAAGCCTTGTGAGCTGCAGCACAGTGAGCAGCAGTGACAGTAAAGCACTCATTTTGAGAGTCAAAAATACCCTCCCTAGGCTGTTGCTTTAGCAAGGAAGGTCACCCATCAGTTACGGCGTATTTCTTACCACAAAGCATTTACTTCTCTGTATGCCTGTAGAGATAATACTTGTCAGATTAGCTCTTTTTCTTTGGAATTCCTAACCACTGGTTTAGTGAGTCCATGTTTCCCAGCAGAAGGCTATTAATTAAAGTCCAGTAGGATTCAAATCTGAGTTTATTAACGGTTGGATGGACCCAAGTAAAAACACATCTGCTCCCACGCCTCAGTCTCCTCTCCTTACTCCCCTTGTTTTTTCTCACTTGTTGAAGCACATTTTCAGTTTCCCACCATAAATTCCACGAAATCCTCCCTATCAATGAGCCATATTCTACTCTCAAGCCACCTCTAAGTGATTTCTCAAGCCTAAAAAAAGGACAGGGAGGTGAATCAACTAGGAAACAAAATCCTCATCTGCCAGCATTTGATCAGTTACAGCTTATGGTTTTATCTCCCCAAATATTTTCCCATTACAAAAAAAAAAAAATGAAGGCCTGTAATGCTCTATGTATCAGTACATGTAAAAAAAAGACTTCAGAATTTAATAGGATTTTATAGGGACTCAGCTTTGTGAATTATGCCCATATAAAAAAAATCTAAAGTAATTTCTATTTGATTTGAATCCATTTACCTGTGACAATATCTGCTGTAACCTGACAGGAACAGTCCAGCTGAAATTGCAAGGACGTGAAACTGGGAGTTGGCTCCCTTCCCATTTAACCTGCAATCCTTTCAAGTGGGGGAGGAAAGTTACCAAGCACTGTGTAAACCTTCCCTCCTGCTTTAGAATTAAAAGAAACTCTGGTATGAAAAAATATCCATTAGATTAATTTTTACTCAGATTAGCCATTACTCAAAGGTCACGTTTTGGCTTAATTCCGAACCAGCAGTACGTTAAAGCATCCATTTTAAAGGCAGCGTGGTGTAGAAAGAGTCACTTTGTGAACAGCTACATCACATTCATCAGGAATGGGACAGCCCTTGCCCTGTGCATCAAAAAGCTGTAAACACAAGGAAAACACAATTCCAGCATAAGAAATGCAGGAAAAAAACGGCTACATAATTCCAGTCTCTTGGTCCAGTTCAGCAGAAACATAAAAAACGGGCCACAACATACCCCTTATATGATACCACATATTGTGAAGGGGATGGTTCAAGACAGAAAAGGGAGGGAGGTCGGTATTAAACCATAAACTTGACTTCTGCACCCTCCTGTGACAGCCTCACCTTCCCTGGGACAAAGTTTCCTGGCCAGGGAAGAATAAGCTGATGGCTGCTGTGAACCTACAAGTGTATTACCCACAAGTCCTAACTGATGTAGGACTGGATCAGATGTGCCTTGACTCCTTCTGCTTCATGTACAAGGATTGAAAAGACACAGCGACCCTTGGACCTGAATTTGTTAATGGCACCTCCAAACTAAAGAGTAACAAGCTTTTTTTTTCAGGCTAGCAGAGAAATTAATGGTAATTTATAATATAATGGGCATGATAAAGAACTCTGACTTAGATTTCTTGGGTTTGTAATATATATTCTGAATAGAAAAAAAAAATCGTCATCAAAAGTCACATAAAATGTGTCAGAACACATGCCCTTCATAGAGCAGTGCCATTAAAGTGATTACTTATTGGGCATTTAGTTACTCAGAACATATTTCATTATTATTTGCAAGCACTTGCACAAACATTTGCCCACCATCCTGTGACACCAGAGCAGCTCTGAGCATCATTTGCAGCCCCAACTGTTACATGGGGATGGGAGCCTGACTTCCTTTGGGAACTTGTGCCTGGAATTGCTGCCTTGGGATGCTTGACAGCCAGGACCTTCATAAACCTGAGTTCTCTCTGTGAATGTGTCTGGGTTAGAGTTTAGCTGCACAAACCCCAAAAAGGTGAAAAGTGAAGATTAAACTACTAAGTATACTTATACAAACACCGATTTTTAGAAATGTAATAGCTTAACTTTGATGTAATGGCTTCCAAAAATGAACTAATGAAACTGAAGTAAGGCCACTAAAATAATGAATAAGAGTGTCCACAAAGTGAATTAATGCAGTTTAACTACTGTTTTAAACCCCTAAGATTTTTTTTTCCTCAGTCTTCATTTAGATACACCACTACTTTAATTTTCTTGGTGGCACTGATAATTACAAGCAATGTCTCCATGTAAAATGTTTCGACTTTTATGAGCATATTTTTAAATTAATCAGATTATGTATGAATGGGGTTGTTTTGTTTAACCATGAACATATCAAATTATTGGGATTTTAAAATACTTCTTGCATGCATTTTTTCTAAAGTTCCATGAATTCTAAAGACTTTATCCTGTGCTGAAAAGTTACCTGAGGATAACTCATATTTTCTTGCTTTCTCAATATAAATGGATGGATAAGGAAACTCCTCTCCACAGACAGATCAGGTGGTCACTACACATATCATCCATACATGCATATTTAGCCCATATTTTAGCTACCTCATGCTTTGTGAATATACTGAAGCATCATACAGAGAAGAGTTTCCTACCTTTACCCTCCATGTAACAGATCAGAAGAGAGGAGAATTATTGACCAAAGGGCAAAAACAAACTCAAATCCTGTATTTTCACTTTATGTTTTAAATCAAGGTTGGCTCCCTAATTTTCTAAAAGGAATGTTTATTTTTGACAGGGAGATGTACCCTGAATTTCAGAAAACCAGAAAATCATCTTGTTTCAGGTTTTTTAAATAATGCAATGAAAGATTTACAGTGCTTAGGAGGACAGTGTAATCTGTATAAGCCTATCTAGAAGACTTAGCTACTTAATTTTTTTGCTAAACACTATAAAAATTGCTCATGGGATGGTAAATTATACTGGTACAAACAATCTAAGTTGTTATGAATAACAGTATAGAAAGAATCAAGTGACCACAACAGCACACTCCAAACACATTTTTTCTTGTGCACTTCAACCATGAAGGAACTCATCGACTATTACGACAAAAATTCCTCTGATATGGACCAAAAGTGGCTGAAAATCTTGTGCCAGACCTTCCCAGGGTGAAGGGGGCCACATCTATGCTATGGTGAACGTGGTTTCTTTTCTTTCCTCATGAAACAAGGAGGTCCATGAGCTGCTCAGGGGCTGCACTTAACCTCTGGCCTTTGCCCAATGGAAAACGGATTTATTATTAGATCTCCTGGCACCACAGGACACTCACAAGTAAGGGAGTGCCACTGTCATGAAGACTCTGGTCGATTTTCAGAGTAACACCCAGAGAATCAATAAAAAATTCTCTGGAAAAGATCCTCCATAGCGAATCCTGGGTTTAGCCAACAAGGCAAAGTCTCCAAACATGCTCAGTCAAGTACAATTGACATTTTTCTCGGACTCACCCTAGGGAGATAATAAACCTGGATTCACAATGAAAAACATGGTTATCACCGACTTCTGAGATGTTATTCACACTTATAAGTCAGAGTTAGATGACTCACTCCTAAAAGGTTTTGCAAATTCAGCTCATTTTTCCTTTTTCCTTTCTCCCATTTATTTCACAACTCATATCTAAGGTTTGAGAGCCCTCACTGAGCCTCCACTATTGTCTCTCTTGATGCCTACCTTTCCTATTTCTTTGACTGTCTTTTGTTCTCCCCAATCCAGCAGTTTCAGACATCTTTATTACATAAATTATATTAATAAAGCTGTCAAACTGCTCGAACAGGAGTAATTCCTATGTTAATAAAACCCAGGAAAAGCATGTCTTTGACTTCACCTTCATATTTCTTAATTCTATTTTGTAACAACAAAAAAAGCACTCTAATCTTTATTTTTCTAAATTATTATTACGTTTTTGTGATGGATAAAGGCAATATGTATTTTCCAGAAACACCAGAAAATTAGATGAAAACAAGACACACGGAATTAACTGAAGTGGAACTCTCCCTTGTGATGGATGGCTTGAAGTTTCACTAATCAGAGAAGCTTGTAAAATAATTTCTGATTAGTTAAGAATACACGCTGCACAGACAACAGAAAGGGAAGGAAAAAACCAACAGTAGAAATATTAGCTAATATAAATAAAAATGGATTACTAATCTAAGTGCAAAGATTTTTTTGCCTTTTCCAGCTCACAATGTTATTCATGCCCCTGAGCAACTCACTTAATCTTTTTTCTCATGCACTTTGTCTGTAAAATGGGAATGAACCAACATAATTTATCCCACTGGCATAATATGTGAGTTAGAGTAAGACAAAAAAATAACAAAACCCAAACATCTTAATTATTTAAATAGGATTTGGTACATCAGAATGACATATATAATCTTAGCTTTTGTTCTCTACAGGAAAAAAACCCTATGAATTACTTAAAATCTATACATTTTTCACTCTTAAGCATTTCACTTCTGTCTTCTTCCATTTTATATTATTTTTAGCTACATAAAAGATGAAGCAGAGGCATTTCAAGTTGTTTTTCTTAGACTTTGAATCTCGGGTAACTTCTCATTTACCACCTTTCACCACAAATTAGCATGCACATCAAGACAAGTTCATTATCATTTAGAGGCCTGTTAAATAGATGAAAAAAGAATTGCATCTTAAAGGGCCCTGGATTATCTACTGGTATTCAGTACTGAATAATTTTATAGTTCATAATAATCAGTTTGCTTTTCTTCCTTTCTAATCAAAAAGCTCTGAAAGTAAAAATTATTTTCTCAGTAAATAAATGTTTCTTGTCAGAAAATACAATAACAGTTGCTTCCTGAAGGTAAGACTGATGTCTATATAAAATAAATAGAAAATGCAATTATATACATAAAACTATGGTATGTATATACATGACAGTGTCTAGAAAAATAAAATATTACATTCTTACGGAAGAATTAAAGTCAAGCTCAGCACATGCATGTCCTACTGACATGAAATTTCACTTCCCATTAGGAAAATAACATTTGCTTTAACACAGCCCCAACACCGGAGAACTGTAAAGTGAGAAGAGAATTAAAATCCATGGGAAGTAGGGGTGGCCAAACAGACCCAAAATCATTGTAATCAAGCATTAATGATGTCATAATGAAAATGCTAAAAAATAAAGTGACAGCTTTTTACTAAGAACTCAGATGTACCATGGCTGGTATATATATATAATCCATTAATTATTAAGGGTTAATTACTAGAAGGGAAAAGAATTAAAATAGGCAGTAGGCCCTGCATCAGCATCGCACTTCAAGCTCCAGTCTCTTGGAGTTCAGTCACACAGATGACAAATACAGACTGTGGGGAAAAAAGAAAATTTCGGTGGGGAAAGACGACACCACAGGCACAATTCCAAACCCATCCAGGGCTGTGCAAACACTGCCTGGTGTGCTCAGCCAGTCTGAGCGATGAGTAAAGCACCACACGCTCACTCTGCCTCCAATAAACTCAGGTACCTCTGTATCCTTTTTTTTGTATCTCAGTATTGTAGTAATTTAGATAAGAGCTCATTCCTAAAGTTCTGGTAGTGCTCTCTCTTCTTGCTGCTTCTGCCTGGAGTTGGCACCCTAAAGCCCACACTGACACCTTTTTTTCTTTAGCCTCTTTCAGCACTGTTCCTGACCAGTCTTGTTCATCTTCTCTTTATCTTGGTAACTCTCTTCCACGTCAATCCTCATATCTCAAAATTTACTTCGCCTTTTCAACACAGAAGATAATGTCACTTCTATTAAATTCACTAGATTTTTTTTTTTTTTCTGTGATTTTACAAGTCTTTATTTACCAGTATCATTCTGCACAGGTTAGAAGTCTTTAAGAAAGGACCACTGAGATAAGAAAATGAGAAAAAATGATGTAATTGAATAGTGAATATAGAGAAAAAAAGGGAAAAAAAACCCACAAATGCATTCAAAATATTTTGCCAAGATTCTTGCAAAGAATTCATTGAGAGAAAAAAAAAAATAGAAAAATCGACAGACACACTCTACCACCTGCATATCCAAAAATATCTATGGATTTCAGCAGAAATATGAAACTTGAAGCATAACAGTCTCCTTGACAGTAAGACAAGAAGCCACTTTCTACAAGTGCCCTCTCTCCCCTCATCTGCATTTCAGATTATGCCGTATGTTAATTTACAACCTGGAGTCATAAGACATTTAAGATAGTCCATACAAAAATGTTTTTAAGTGGAACAGGAGGAAGTTAAATGATAAGAAATCACAGTTTGCCCTCTTATGCAACAGGGTCTGCTTCTTCCTTCAGCTGCTCGCCCTGCTAAAGATTTCCTTTGGTTCTTTTGCGGGGAGGTTTGTGGCTGCCAAAGTCCAGGACCAAACACAGAACTCTGTTCTTGGAGCTGCTGACTACAGAAAAATACCTTTTGGTAAAAAGGCTGTAGGAAGGCAAAGTTTGTGCAGAAATTTAGCTCAACTTCACACTCTGTCTTGAAAGATGAAGTGATAAAGGCCTTTGAGATGGATCATCTCTGTAAGATGTTCTCTTACATGAGCAAACAATAAATGAATAAAAATAGTCATCTTACTACATATGAACAAGATGAATTCAAGCCAAACAATTTGGCTTTTTTTTTTTTTTAGGAATATTGCAGAGCATTAAGTAAATTATACTGCTGGACTAAATGTAGTAAACATATGAGGTACAATACATCTTATTTTTTAAAAAAGCGTATTTGGTATTCACTGATGCGACCAATAACTTTGAGTCTGTTTCCTTGCTAAGTAGTCATACGACCTCCAGAGACATAGATTTTAATTTCTGTTTTGAAAACAGTACCATAAACGTGTCCAGGGGCTTAATTTATTCAATTGTTTGTGGAAATTTACTGTGCATTTCTGTAACAGCATTTTTTGATATGCGACTGTAACTCCTCTCTTGCAGCACATTTCCATCACCTGAAGAGGATCTAAGGTAAATCTCTATCAGTCTGAGCCATTTATTTGTTTGTACATCCCTGGTGCAAACACAAGTAAGCAACTCTTTCCAGTGCCTGGCAAATACACCAAGAACTGTATTTTCTCTACTATCTGGAATGGTCATTCCTTCTTATCTAAATAGAAAGGGTGCCCAGGGAAGCTGTGGTTGCCTTCCATGGAAAGTTCCAAGGCCAGGTTGGATGGAGTCTGAGCAACCTGGTCTGGTGGAAGGTGTCCCTGCCCATGGCAGGGGGCTTGAGATGGTTTTATTGTCCCCTCCAAACAAACCATCCTATGAAATGATTATCAACTTCACCAGCTCCAACTATAGCTAAACAATGAGGATACAGAACACATGATGCTGGGGTAATTAAAAGAATTTAAATTAAATTAAATTAAATTACAATTCAAAACCATGCTATGGCAATAAAAATAAATTTTCAGGAAAAAAATTGAATCTAAATTAAATGCCTATTCTTCACTACTCCACAGTTAAGCAAATGCAGACTTTAGATTCAGTAACTGAATCAGTACTCTTAATCAATGTTTGTAAATCTTACAATACAGTATCACAACTGTAAAAATCACCTCTTAATTTCAGCTTTCTTTATTCTGTCAAGTCATTCCACTTATTCCAAGTTCTTCCTTTGCCCTTCTTGTTCTACAGATCATTATCATGTTTTGAAATGCCAAAGTTTCTGGTTTATAAATATCACATCTGTATGGTTAAGAGTATAAGTTGCCACACTTCTGAAACAGTTTTTGATATACATTTCCTTACTCTGGATACTAAAATCCTCAGGAGTAACAGAGATACTGGAGAAAAACCAGATACATTCTATTCCATTAAGCTTTTGCAAGCTGTAGACAAAATGAGAAAATAGAGAGATCAACAAAAAATCCACTGTAAAACAATACTTCAGAGGAATTTTGTTAACAAGGACTGTTCTGCTAGCGCAGGGATGGCCACAAAAAACACCACACAGCAAACCCCCTGTGGGATAGGTACACTGGGATCAAGGTGTAACATTGTTATGCTGCCAAAAAAATGAAGGAAGAAGATGAATTAAAGAGACTGAAATTAAGATGGAGGAGTCTGCCGAGCAATAACAGCTTATAAGAGTTACAAACCCGACATATAAACATAAAAAGCCAAGCTGACAAATTTGATAACCACAAAGGCAACTTACTCCAAATATAGTCTCAATTGCAGTCATCCTGCATTAGACAAAATGGAAAAACAAGCTGAGGGAGGCGCAGCATCACAACGCCCACTTCGGTTCCCGCGTTCCAGCCTCCCCAGCTCCTGCCCGGGCTAACACCTGAGGAGAGGGCAGCTCCCTCTTCCAGCAGGGCCTCGCACTTCCAGCCCTGCCCGGCACAGGAGCCTGAGCACCTCTCAGCAGCCTCCTGTGCTCTGCAGCCGAACATCTCCACGGAGCTCAGGTGTTCTTTGAGGGCGAGCTCCGAAAGCGCAGCTGGGCCTGGGCAGCGCGGTTCCGCCTCTCCAAACCTCTTTCACGCAGACCCTAAAGCAGCCCCTCGCTGGTGCTGCTGTGTGGCCGCTGCCCCAGAACACCACGGCACGGCAACAAAAGCTTCATTACGCTGAGTTAATGGGAAAAAACAAGCACCAAGGTTCATTTTACTTCAGAAATGGTAAAGAAACGGGCAAACACAGATGAGAGATTGTTGTACTGAGTCAACAAGAGAGACTCACGTAACTGAAGTGCTGAAGACACCTAAACCCACAATCTGTTGTGTACACAGTGATTTCAGAGAGCAAATAACATTTCATTTTTTTGTGCTGTGTTCTGGTTGAATCGTCCACATTTGAACAATCCTAAATACAAGTGCAGGGTTTTAGTCCATATATAATACTAGGTAATATATATTTCCAAGTCCCTCAAATTTAATGTTCTTTCTTCTAATTAGACTTCTGCTGGATCTGTAGGCAGTCTTATAAACCACTTTAACCTTATTTTAATTTTTCATTATGAAAATTGTAAGTATTCATTAACTTTGGAAGACATGGCATTACAGCTGTGATATATCATTCCTCATATTATTAACTATCTACTTTATAAATTCAGTGCTTGAAGCACATACTGGTAATAATGCCTTATGAGTTTTATTTTTGTAAGAATTTAGAAACAAACTGAACAGGAGCACACACACTTGGTTGCCTAGTCATACACTAAATTTTATTTTCTGTAATGACTTTAGTGTCAAAATATATTTGCAGCAAGTTTAGCAGACACACTAGAAACTAAAACCCAACCCCCCAAAAGGAGAAACTATGTGACTAATACTACCCTGTCCACCTCTCTAACTCTTTGGTAAGATTACCTAAGCAAGAATGAAATCCACATAATCATTTTTTGTGTAGTAAACTTTTAGCACATTGTGAATAATTTTAGTCAAAGGTAATACTTTCCCCACAGAGACAAAATACCACTTTAGCTTTTCTTCAATATCATTCAAATGCCTATCTTAGGGACAGAAAAACTTCAAAAGAAAGTCAGATATTGCTATAAAATCAAATTGACTACCATCTATAAAAAGTTTTTTTGGTATTCTAACTAGATAATGTGAAATATTATTATTATATTTATAATATTTAATATGCCATCTTAAACTGCCTTCCTTAATACACAGTACTCTACTGGAAGTAATTTTAAAAAGTGAGTATACCGTTTTAGACCAGCTACCACAGAATGGTCATTTGCTTGAAGGAATAACATTTATGCAATTTGTCCTACTTGATGGTCTTTTTTTTTTTTTTTTTTTTTAAATTTTCTAACATTGCTTCTGGCCTAAGTAGCAAAATGTAACATACTGATATTTTTACTTCAATATTTAAACAAGTGGAATTGATTAATGTATTTGAGAAGACAACGTTGTACTGAACTGAGTCATCCTGCAAGTGAGCCTTTACCATTTCATATAATTAAACATGATTATGAATATCAATTTCATAATCAAAATTTCAACTTGTTTCCACAGACAGCAGACAACTTGCTCACTTCTAGGTAAGAACTGACCAACTGCTATTTTAGGTTTTTCATGTGGAATAGTGGAAAAAATACAGCTGATGTTAGCCAGCTGTTCAAATTCCCTAAATGTTAGACATTTCTTTATATTCTACACGTGCTGGTGGAACTGCCAAACCAACCCCCCTCAGCTGCAGTTCTCAGTGTCAACCCACTGTACAGGAAAATTTCCATGAGGTTTAGGTGATATGAGTATACTGGAATAACATGCCGAGAGAAGAAACACGGCAAACAGCAACTACCAAGATTCCAAACTTAGGAGTGGATAAATGAGGTGAAGAAGGAATATGAGAGTGATGGATACGTAGCTAAAAGATGTCTAACAACACTAGGATTGGCAAAGCACACCTGGGCTCAGAACTTGGATGGAGGGAGCAATGCCAGGAGTAAAACAAATCGATATTGGTAAGATCTTGCAAGCAAATTTTTTTTTAAGCTGAGGAAGAATCTTCCATAGCAATCAACAGAAGACCAAGACTTGACATTCAAAATTACACTGGACAAACTACACTGAAGAGACATTTCAGCATTGATGATCAAACTGTTCTTCTCTTGCAACCTACTTCAAACAAGTGTCTTTGTTAAAGCAGTGATTGTCATAAGGAACACACTTGACTGTGATGAAAACCGAGTTCAGCAGCATCATCAAAAGCAACTGTAGCTGCACATAAGCAAGACAAGAGGAACCGCCTTCACTGCTCTGTCAAGAACAGTTTCAAGTGTTAAATTCAGTTTGTAACATCTAGGTTTTGACTAAAGTTTAGGAAACAGTATAGGTCTTAACTACTGTATTTTCCATTACATTTCTTTAGGTGAATGATTTATTTCTCTATTTCTCTATTTTCTGGACTAGCTTAAATTCAGCTGAAATGAAATCTCTCTGCTTTTCATTGCATTATGAAGAAACAGCAACTGGTTTTTTGAGCTTTCTGCATCCTTTTTAACAAGGTTCTACCACACACACAAACGTCTGAGCCCCACTCCACCTCCCACATTAGCAGCAACATTCCTCAGAGAGGCTTTTCTCCAGTTTTAAAAAAGTATCTTTTCATTTTGAATTAAACAGGATGTAGGGATTGCCACCAGTGGAGGAGCAGGAATCACAAACAGCTACAACCCAACTATTCTAAGGAAATGTAAGCAAGTAATTACAAATAAAACTGCTTACATTCATGCAACTTGTTTGGCAACAGCAGCATAGCATAAGGAAAGCTGCTACAATTCATAACAGCATCTTGTAATAAAACAGCTTTATGCATCCCTCTCAAACTGTTTAGTGCTCAAATCTCATCAGATGGCTGAGTAAGCATTACACTTCGGGACAGTAAATCTCTGTTTCCAATATGGTCCACATTCACAGACATGTACTTTTGCATTCACTGTAAGTCACTTCCAGCTAAGCACTCATGTGGAAAAAAAAAAAGGCAATATATAAAGATATCTGCATGCTATTTTGTCTAATCAGCTATCTAGACTCTGAAACCATTTCAGAACCTTAAAGGATCAGCACCTCAACAGGAACTGACTGCTACCAGCAACAGCTAATTCAACGTTGGATGTACAAACATGAAGTAGTGTTTATACAAGCCACTGTCTCTTCAACCTGTCTTTACCCACATCACTGGGGCATACAGGGCATTGCTATGGCATATTTTGCTTCCATTAGAGACAAACTAAAAGGTAGGAAAGGGTTTAGAAATCACGACCAAGTCGAAATTCATGACAGAAGATGACATTATACAGGCAGATGCTTGAAGAGCTCTACTTAGATTGACAGACAGTTCACAGAACAGACTTAAGTGCAGCATCTAATTAAATCTGTACAGAAAAACACTGGGTATCATGGGTGTTTCAAAAACACAGAAAAGGGCATCGCCAGACCTAATGGCTAGAAATTGAAGGCAGTTTCCAAAACCTAGAGAGAAGCTGGCATCTGCTGTTAACATGGAGGCTGAATTCCCACAGTCACTGCCCATCAGTGGAAATCACAGATTTTGTGTCTATTGATGTTTCCAGAACTTCAGAATGTGCTTCATTCAAGGCCAGATTACTGGGATCAATGTAGAAATAATCTGTTGAAAGTTAAGAAGCAACTTGGTAGCAGGCCAAAACTGGTAGATCCTCTGACCTGGAACTCTGAATCCAGAGACAAATAATATAAAACAAAAAGAAAAAATGCTGGCCCTGCTTACCCGATTATACTTCCTTATAATTTTGTTTTTCTACTGATTTGTAGGCTTTAAATGAATTGGTCATCAGCACTTCGACTCAACTCCAAAACCCTTGTGGTTCTCTAAGGAAGACAATAAGCTTTGGGTGGTGCTTTTGTTTGTTTAAAAGTTTCCTTCTGTTTTTCTTACTGTGTGAAGTGTATACATTTCGGCCCAGCCACAATATTTTAAAAGCTTCTAAGAATCACATAATCCACTGAAGGCATTAGGAAAACAAACAGGGAGGACAGAGCAAATATAAACACAGCAATCATCACCACAGATCAACCAGCTGTCCACTGAGTCTAGAATTTAGTCCCCAGTAGTAAGACATTTCAAAAGAACATGAGGGGAAAAGAATAAAGCACAAAAGACAATTACAGAGTAAGCAAAAACACATCTAAAACCTATTCCCAATGCATTTGAGCTGAAAACTGACTTGTGCATTGGAGCAGTGAATACCCTCTGGTGCTTAACCCATCTTCCCCGCACTCTGCTAAAATACAAATATCTAATCCTTTCCTTATTTTTTCTGAAGATGCAGACCTTAAAAACATGTGGCATTGGAGAGTTCAACAACATATAATCCAAAATAAATGCTGCTGTCAGTTAAATATTTTCTGAACTCTGTTTTATTTAAATAGTTCTTCCTTCCTGTGTTATGAGAAAGGAGGAGGAGAAGGAAAATGGCCTAATGTCTCTCTCCTTCCCAGAAAACAAGTCTTAGAGGGGCTCCCAAGTTCACAGAAACAAAACTATATTCACTAATGCAAATTCAGGACTACATCTAAAGACTCATTTTCTGGAACATGTCTAGGATGCAGGGATAGAGATGCCCAATTCAAATCCAGATCAAATGTAAAAGTTTTCTATATCTGACATTTCAGTGTTAATAGGTGTATTAGAAAAGCATCTAAGTATCTTCCAGTTTGAGATGGCTCACAACTAATGAGCCTCCCTTGCAAAGACTTCTTTCTGAAAGCCAGTTCCTAAAAAATATCAGTTGATCTCTAGATCCTTTTGAAGAAAAGAAGACATAGAAGGTGGAACAAATTTGCACGATTTGCTCAATGTTAGCCATTCTCATTATTAGAAATAATCAATAATTATTTTCATTTAAAGTAACTTTTTAAAAATAAAACTATTATGTCATCTCCACAGACTACATTATTTCCCTTTACAGTAGATTTTAATATGAGAAAGAGCATCCACAGATGTGCATAAATATTACAAACTTCTTAGAAGAGTGTGTGCACATGTGTGTATGAGAAAATGGAGAAGGGTTTACAGGATCAAAAATTATTATTTTCAGTATCCAAAGTCTTAGAATTCTATTACATAGCAGAGTAAAGGGATGAGGGGAAAAAAATACACAAAGAAAAGTTTTTGTTCAACACTCGGTCAGGGCCCAGTACTACAAGATGAGCAAACAGGACTTTAGTTGAAGCACAAGATCTTTTTGCTTGATAGAAATTTGAAACTATGGAGCATAGAAAGCATAATGTGTATTAATTTTGAAGTTCTTCTGAAAAGGTATTTGCATGAAAATGGTTACTAAGCCTATTTTAGAGTAGACGTGAGGTTTTTTAAATTTTCTTTTATTCAGTGTGTGCTTACTACATGTTGATAACATCTACTTTTTAGAAGTTATCATTTTATATGTAGTTTACATAATGTGCATGTAACTTAGCAAATGGTTAAAAAAAATAGAACCTAGTTCATCAACTAATGAGGAGTCCAGTAGAGAAGCAGGAAAAATAGAAGTTCTTTTTGAAAGCTAAATAAAGGAGAAAAAAGGAGCGTAAGTCTATATACACTTATATATTTGCATCAGAAATCCCTGCATTCTGAGTCTCTAATTTAAACTGTAAACAAATGCTGATTTTTAATAATGATCAGTTGAGAGAAACTGCCAAGAATAAAGTTATTCCCTGAGAGAAACTGTGTGTACAGAGAATTCACATATTACGTCTAGCTGTTGTTTATTCTACAAATACATATTAATATTAAAATAGTGCTGTGTTTGCCAGCTCTGTTGTTATTAATTATCACTGGAGTCCTCTGTCAGCATCGCAGCTTCTCAGTTGGTCCAACAGGTGAGAAGAGACGAAGAGCTGCACCTTCATCCATCAGGTCTGTGTCAGACACTGCCTCTCAATGGTCAGTCCAACCACGCCCAGCAAAGTCACAGCGGAGGAAGACAGAAAATGGGGAAATGCCAAGAAAATAGGATGGGAGAGGAATGAAAGGGAAGTGAAAAGGAAGAGATTATCATGACTGATTTACACTAACACTTGCAAACCAGAGAGCTTGCTGCTCAGAAGGAAAAAAAAATGAAAACAAAACAAACACACAACCAAACAAAAAAACCCCAAAACCAAACCAACCCCCAAACATTACAAACCAAACCCAAAAAATAACAAAATCCACAAAATACCAAGAGAAAACAATTTATGCATATTTAAATGGAAGTACCCCAAAGACTGAAAGTCAATCCCATGATGTTTCCCTGAAAGTCCACTTCTAAAGAGATTTCCTTCTGGTTTTTACTGTGACTCAGATCTAATATACACAAAGTTTTGGTTTAATTCCTATTTATCAGATCATCTTGTTATTACAGCTCAAAAGGGCACTTGACATTAGAGTATAAATCAGAGGAGGAATGTTAGGTTTGGGTTCGACTTTCTTGCCTTTTCCTTTCCTAAAAGCATACTTACACAAGGCTGCTGTAAAGGTTTGTACTTTTATTTATTTGCTAACCTAGTAATGCTGCTACATTGCTCCATTATTAACAACTTCAACACAGATGAAAGCACAGATGAAAAGTGCTTTCATGTTTTTAAATCACTTAACAATAAAAACCTTATCATCTTTTATGATTTGTGGAGGGAGAGGGTAAGGGAAGGAGGTTTTATTCAGCATCTTTATTAAATATGGTACACATATTATAATTTTTTTATTTCTCAATAAGACTGTGCTTTCTAGACAGGAGAAATAGAAGGCAGTTGTCTCACCCTAATAAATATTTTACACTGGGATGGTGTGTCTCTTAGGTCACCATTAAAACCAAAGCTTTGATTCAAGAGAAGTGCAGGTTACATGTGTGTCCTGGCTATACCAGGAAAGTTCCCTGAGGCCCTTTCCCACACAAGGTACCCTACATTTGATTCCACATTAAGGGCTTCCTCCTTCAGCTTCTGCCACCTGCCTTTACCACGAATTTCCTTTGGTTATGTAACCGTACAGATATAACGAAAATCAACAGATTGCAGAATGCCACTCAAAAACCTAGCATGACAAAGGAAAACTAAGAATGTGCTCTCACTCTAGACAGAATACAAGAAGAAGTTTTATTTAATGTCTTTAATCCAAATCTATGTATCAAAACATTTCATTTTCAAAAGGTCACAGGTTCTAGAAAGAAGTATTAAAACTGTAATTTCCAAAACTCGGTTGAATTTGGAAGGGATACATTAATTTCAACCGAAGAGTTGAGGATGACTCAGGTTTGATGACAAGATGATCAAAGATCTCATCTTGGTGTTACTGGGAATATGAGCAGTGAGAGAAAGTCTGCTCTGCCCCAGCACCTGTAGGAGTGGCTGTGGCCTCTAAGTAGAAGCCCATCAGTCACTGTGAACAGTTAAAACCTTGTTTTAAGTCTGAAAAACCTTCATGCCTCTCAGGAAAATACTAGATCAACCTAGCAACGATCGTTTCAGACTTCTGAGCTCTGAATATAGTTTTTGTTATTAGTATTTCACTGACAAAGCATGATAAACAAAACCAGAACAAGTGCAACTTTGTCTTAAGGGATTTCCAAACCCAGTAATGTGCCACCAGGAGCAGCTCAACACAGCTGTGTGAGCAGTTGCAGTGCCATGGGAAAACCAAATACTTTGCAGTAAGTCAAAAGTATTTAGCTTTTCTAATAGAAGAGACAAAGTACTGAGGAAAATATCTGAATTTCCTTTAAAAAAAGTCAAGCTTTTTTATAGTAGAAGAACAAAATGCCTCTAAAGACTATTTATTTTAAGCATGTTTACTTCCTACAGAATTTAATCCCATCCTAACACCCACTCAAAGTTAGTATAAATTTAAATGTATAAATTCCTAGATGTCTGCAGCTGGAAACTGCATGCATGAGATGTAACAAACAGGACTTCCTACTATATGAACCATATTTTTATCCATCTAATGTTAATATAGAAAGTGAGAACAGCTACCAAATCTTAATCTAGATCTACTTGTCACATTATCTCAAATTTCATGTCTGTAAAACTGTTCAGTCAGAAAGATATCCAGATTTCAAATGCAAAGAAGCATCATACCGACTTATTTTCTAAAAAAATTGCTTTCTAAACTTAACAAAAGCAGGAGAATAAGGAGTTGCAGCTCATTACCTAACAAAAAAATTACTTTGGCTCTCTAAAATAAACACTATTTATTTAGATACAACACCACAGACTAGTAGGGGAAAAAATAACAATAAAAAAAATCTGAGTGTTTCAATTCAGTTACCAACAATTTGCATTCCCCTTCATAAAGAGGGCAGATAATAACACATTAAGAGCAGGGGGAGGATGAACAGTTGTCAAATCAGTAATCAAGAGAAAAAGACCATTATGAAATGCTGAATAATGACCTGCAAACCAAAATGAGGCACTTGAGCTGGAGCATCAATCATCCTGATAGGGAAAAGTAATATTTAGATGACTCCTGTACAGTAAAGTAGAACAAACTGCAGTGAAAATGGCTCCAGTAGCTCAGACATTCGGTGCACTTTGATGCTTTATCTTAGGTAAACACTACTAAGCAAAGAAAGATCCTCCAAGAACAGACTACCCCAGAAAATAAAACTGGGTGCTTGACAGACCAAGCACAATGCAAACACTCCCACATGTCTGCACACAAGGGTCAGAGAAACAAGGGATTAGACAAGGGGTTAATTATAGACATAATTATTAGATTGTTTGATTTAAAGGTGAAGACAGACACTGACTGCTGTCAGAATGTTTTAAACAAGATGTGTGACATGATATTAGGTATAAGGAATGACCTTTTGTGGAATGATTTCCACAACAAGTGTGATAACTTCCCATTTTCTGAGTCGCAACATTAGAAATGTGTAGCAGAGAACTATCACATGCTGTTAACAAGTACATATACAAAACAGCAGAGTTTCTGCATTTAAATTAGGTAGCAGATGATTTACCTTCCCTTGAGAGGGGCACAAAACCTATACATTTATCCCTCAACCCTGCCTGTATCTTACCTGGAATGAACCATATCTGATTCTTCAACTGACACTAAACCAAGGCTTTTAATTCAAATGCCATATCTAATTGTTGATTGAATGCCAAATTAATCTGGCTATTTGGACAAGTAAACGAGATGATTAAACACAGTTCCTATGAAGCAATGTTCACTAATGGTTTCAGCACAGAGGCTTACAATTTATTGAGACAAGCACATACCCAAATGAGAATAAACCTACATGTGTACAGCGCACATTTACAGGTTTCTCAAACTAAAAACATTTACATTTTAAATTCATTAATCCATTGGACCTAGCAAGGACCATTTTATACAAAAAGAGATTAATTCCCCTTGCTTACAAGTTCACACAGGCAGGTTATTTCAAACATTAGTTCTAGGCCTCAATGCTCAATGCTGTGATAATGTACTACAGCCAATTACAAAAGAAATCAGATGGGTTTCCTCCTTGCAGTTTTTATAAGGTCAAGGGTAAGCTGTGACAAAATGAAGTAAAAGGAACCAGCACTCCCATTCCCACAGTTCAATTCCACAGCATTTAAGAACAGGAAAGGAATTCCAAGACAGTGACAAGATAGTGAATACATGTTGGATATAGGGCGTTTTAACGGTAACAGTTTTAGTTATTTTTTCAGTATAGATACTGTATTGAAGAGAGTCACATTTAGGTGAAAATGCCATTATCATTTCCAAAATTAACCTAGGAAACAGGATACCAAGTTAGCACATTGGCTAACCCCAAGATCTGTGCAAAAGACACACTCTGGTTAAGGGTCATGGCATTTGTGTCTATCAGATGTTTTGATCAGCGAATCTCGGTTTGCCTCATTTACAAACTATGAATTTCAAAAGTACCAGAACTCTGAGAAAAGAAAGAACTTCCTAATTTAGCACAAAGCAGTGGAAATTAATGGTAAGGTAATATCCATTCTCCTACCTCTCTTTCATTAAAACTCCTCGTAGCACTGAGATGCTTTAACAAGAAACAGAGACTGTCTACTGAGGATTACCACAAAAGAAACCAGTTCCGACTTTAAACATACCTTGTCTTGGAAACTCATCTGACTCCCTGTGCACCAGGTCAGACACTCGATTTCCATAGTGCATCCTGGTGTCGTGATCATAGGCCTTCAGGGTCTCGGTGGAGCTGTAGGATTTCTGCGTGGGCACCCTGCAGTCCTCGCTGTCCAGCGAGGAGCTGGTGTAGCGGCACTCCTTCCCGCAGCGGCCCCGGGTCAGCGAGCGGTGCCGCCTGTCCTTTACATCCATTGCTCCCAGCCAGGCACGGCGCCGCCAGGAGAGCCACTCCTCTCTTTGGGTCAGTCACTGTCACCTGAAAACGTGAAAGGATAATAAAAGAGTAAGTACTGCTCCCACTACATTTTGTTTTGTTCTCCTTTCCCTGACTCGTCCTTGAAGAACAATGCGGCACAGATTGAGAAGAAAGGGAAGACCCACATGATGCATCCTCTAGAAACTGAAATAATTGACCTGAATCGGTGGGGACAAAAACATTAAATGCAGTAAGAAAATTGCATTCTATCTACATTATTGTATCATCAAAGAGTTTAAAACATAATGATAAAACAAAAACACTGTCATCTTTTGATTTCTGAATGAACTCTGGTAACAACACAGAACTGACAGAATGATACTTGTTTCTGTTATGCAACAGAAGGAAAGTAGATACCAACCAGCTCTAATTATTTCCATTCTTCCTGCAGGAGGGCTTGCAATTAAGAGTGAAGCATGCAGGAGGGTTCCATAGAGGAGATTATTCCTATTCAGCATTAATGCATTACAAAGCTGTACATTGTCCTTTAACAACGTGTTCACAAGCAGCAGCAAAGTTAACATAATCTAAGGCCCTGCTCTGAAGGTGGACCAGGTGTCTCCAGAGGTCCAACCCAACCCTGACATTCCTGCATGGCTGTGAGTGTCTGAGCACACTCTGGGGACTGGCTGCTCTTGTGCACCCCAGGACGTGACTGAACGAGCTTCTTCACAACCCCTCAAGATGACCAGTTTATCCAACTCAGCACTTGGAGTTCTTGAAAACTGTCTAAATCTCTTCCTGTTCACTGGACCAGAAAGAAAGAGTTTCTTACGGTGTGCCTTATTAGGACACCCTTCCTGTGGCACACAGACATTAATATACGCATCGTTAGCATGCATAAACTGCAAAATGAAAGATACTGTAGAAAGGAAGGAATACAGTAAGCACAAACACCCAGTTACAAACAGTAGCCACTGGGGTACTAATTATTTTCAGTTGGTCTTAGTATGTATGTCTTTCTTTCATGGCATACTATGCCCAGGTCTCTGCTAGTCCTGAGAAATCTTCATGACAAATTTTTTTTGCTGGAAATTAAATCTTCCCACATAGAAAAATACTCAGATTTGCTAATAAGCAAAAACTTGAACAAAACATCTTGCTTTTCTATACATGGCTAAGGAGGTGAAGGAATGGTTTGGGTGAATTCAGCTGGGACAGTTGAAGACCTTTTCCTTGCCCCGTCCCCTCTCAGTCCAGGTTCCCTCTCCCAAGCCCACCCAGCAGAACGTGCCCAGGCCAGAAGCTTTGCTCAAACCACCAAAGCATTTCAGCAGTGACTCCTTGTGCCACGTCTGCTACAAAAGGAACAAACTGCAGCAAAGGATGATAAAACATGCAGAAGGCAGCCAAGCCTTTCATTGTGGTTCTTGTTTGCACCTGCAGGACAAGAGGTCACAGCACTGGCATAAGTATTGGCTAAATCAATGCTTTTTGAAACAGATTATGGCCCTAAGAGAGAATAAATGTACTTGGCCAGAGGAGCTGGTGACCTAGAGAAAAGGTTTCTTGGCTTCATTTAGATTTGACATCTAGCCTTGTTGTGGTTTTTGGTGAGTTTTTTTTTTGTTTCTTTTTTTCTTTCTGCATGTTAAGAAAGTTAGGTAACCACGAGAAACAGCTGCTTTAAGCCACCCACAGGTACTCTGCAATCTGTGAGGATAAGAACTATAAACATGCTTACTTTTTTCTTCTTTTTCATTTATTTTTAACATTTCAGAGAGGGAAAAAAGTCACAAAACAACACATACAGAAAAGCCAAAACAAAAGCATAGACATTTGGCACTTAAAACTGTCAAGGTTCGTTTTATAACTTCAGATTAAAGAGAAAGAAATATTCAACACACATTCCTGTTTCTCATCTCCCTGAACATATAGTGGCTAAGCTGACTCCTTTATATCTGAATTTTTTACTTCAATTCTTTGGTCCTGTAATATTTATTAAACTGGAAAGCACGTTAACTGTAAAGCATATTAACACTGGTGGCACAAACAGTTTCTTGAAGTTTCAGGAGATATACGATCATTTAGATTAACAATGCCTGGCTCTTTGATCCCATTTTAATACTCTCTCATCAAATTCAGATATCAATTATAAACACAGAAACAGATGAATGCACGACAGCACTGAGCAAAACCTGCCAATTACTCTCTTGGATTCCTCATGCTGCTATTCAGCACAAAAGGCTGTTATTCCATATGAATTCTATATTGTCTGTCAGTTCAGACAAACAAACAGCTTTTTGTTTTTATGACTGCTAAACTTAAAGCTGTCTGGCCTGATTTCTATTGTTCCTGAAAGAACATTTAATTCCTTGTTACTGTAGTTAAAAGAAGGATTTACTGTGACTGAGATAAAACTTCTGAGTATTTCCAGGACATTAGCTTATTAAAGCATCTTCTCAGACAGACGAGTTTTTGAAATTGTTCCCTCAATAACCATTCTGTTGTAGAGTTTTGTGCAATTCCCCTACAAATACCAAAATAAAAGGAAATGGTAAGACAGAGTTCCCCTGCTGATCATGCCTGGAAATATTCCTCGGTCATCTGCATGTGCAGAATGTGAGGCACAATGTCTGCACTACAGTAACTCCATCTGGCCAACACAAGAAAATAAAGGTAGAAATGTCCCAAGATCTTTACTTTGATCTTTCATAAGGTAAACCTTGTTACAAGAATCAGACATCAGAATAATTTGGTGAATAACTTGATTTTTTTAATAGCAGACTATTAAAAATTTCTTGAACTGCACTAATTTTAATAGGTCCTTAAAATGCTATGGATAAATGATAACATTTTTACTTGAATTTTTGTTCAATGTCATGTTCATATTTATTAGAGTAGTTTTAATTTTTGTTTTCCTTATTTTTCCATTAATTGAAGACAAATCCCAAGCATCTGAGACTAAATACTTCTACCTAAATACAATGAAATAGTCTCAGAGATTCTTCTCTCGTCCTCACCTGTGCTTTGGGGATTTCTATGAACTCAAAGCAGCCAGGCAAAAACCAGTTCCAGAGCATCACGCTCAAACCATTCTCGAAATTCAGACAACGGTATCACATGGCTTAAAACACAGTTAATTAAGCTCTGAAACACTCCTAGAAAATCTGTTTTGTGGCATTTAGGTAAAACCTTATAAAATGAAGTCTTTGTTACCTTTATAAAATTATGGCCCAGGTCTGTTACTTAGGTTAGAAAAAGACCGTGGGAAGGAGGCACAGCTGAGTTACTGTTGGAGAAACATGCTGGTGTTTATCGTGTGTTCACCCCGTGGTGTGTGCTGATGGGTTAAGCCAAGTCTGTTGTGCCTTAAAACTATATAAATTATAAAACTCTATAAAAGAGACTATCATGGTATTAAAGATAGCACTTTCTTTTCCTCTGGAATGGAGTTGGTGTGAATTCTGCGTGTCGTGTCCGTCTCAATGGACTACTTCGCATTTTTTTCATGCTTATCTTAAATAGATGAAACACTGATTCAATTCAGTACTAAGCACCTTTCTTGTTAGTGAAATAGTGAAGTCTTTATGTAATGTATTCCTGGAAAGGTAAGGTGTGATAGCTTTACTTAGAGAATAATGGTGAGATGCAATTTGAGTTCAGAGCTCCTGATACTCTTTGACTTGCCTCTCATGGGCACTCTGTGAATGATTTATTTTGAGTAATTGACCTAAATCATAACTGATTTAATAATTTCTTTTGTTTCAAAGGATCTAACTAAAACTGCTCATTCTGACCCACTTACATGACAGAGCAGTACAACCACTAACAAGTGACTTCGACTCTTTTTCTCATCTAGTTTTGGTTTAATTATTTTAGAAACACAGGAGCTCTGTCTAACTTTCTGAGAAAGGTGTTTATTCAGAAAATATTTATTATTTATAATGGCATGCTAAAGGAACACAGGAACACGGTCTCAGCTGATCTGGACCTACCAGAGCAGTCAATCTAAAGCAATGAACAGCTCCTGTATTTGCTGCTGATGTACACAGATCCCACATGCCCCAAGGTACGTGTGTGTAATGCACTTCTGACGCCCTGTTCACCCAGTATAACATTTATTGTGTTCCTGTGCAGCAGCTGTTTGCCTGAACATGACCACAGCAGGGGTAATGAGAGCCTAAGTGTAACTGTGGGGCACTCCAAGGGCAGTAAAACACGTCCCAGAGGGACAAGGGAGACAAGGGGAAAAAAAGCAGAGGGAGGGTAAGAGAAGAAAAAGCTGAGGAGACAAGAAATGAAAAACAGGTTTTTGTTTAGGGGGTTTAAAAAAAATTGACCATTCCTTTTTGTGTTAGCACAGCCAAATCAATAGGAGGCATGGAGGGACGGCTCAAAATGAATTTCAATGGCTTAGCAAAACTTATGCTAAAACTCTCTGTAAATTTAAAGTTGATTCACACATTTATCTAACTTAAGCCATGGGCTTATTTCCTGCATTTTCTAACTATCCTGACATGAATACAGTGTACAAGGCCATTAGAACTGCCACTCACACCACACAGAGCCCAGGAATCACTTGGAAGTTCAAGGGAAACAAAGCACCTCACATTTGCATTGTGCCCCTAAATCACCTGGCAAAACTAAATCAAAATATTACAATAGTGCAGACAGTGTTGGAAACAGTCTTTTTTCTTTTCTTCCCCTCTTTCTTTTTTTTTTTTTTTTTTTTCAGTTTAAAAGAAGTAGCACACCATGTACCAATCTGTTCATTTTAAAAAAAAAAAGGTCTCTTAAAATCTTGGACTCCTTTTCAGGAGCAGCAATTGGAAATAAGCTTGTGATTCAGAGATTCAAATGCTGTTCATTATTTTATGCAAAGGCTATTTTTGAAATGAGAAAAGCAACAATTCAGCTTTGGTGCAGTACAAATTTTCAGGCAAAAAATTAAAATGGTTATTTAACTGCTGTATTTATTTCTGATTTTAATATCAGTGGGAAAGTACATCTCTACTTCTGGATCCCCTATGCTCGTTAAAAAAAAAAAA
>VZRO01005005.1:154579-288593 GCA_013397915.1 Daphoenositta chrysoptera
AAAAAAAAAGAGGCAATAAATAAAATGCAATTTTAAACTAAATACTACCACTAAGTACACCACAGTATGTGCACTTTGTTAGATGAAATAATGTCGATGCCAAATATGCTGGTTTTGATTTGCACCAAAGCTGAAAGTATATTTGGACAGTCTGTTTGGTGTAGCCTCATTTTTCACTGATAAATTTTTCTTCTGAATTTGCATATTCTTTTTTTTTTTCTGTCCAAATACTGAATTTTCATTTTAGTCAGCCACTCTATATTAAGTTGAAAATTAGATGTATTTAGTATGACATAGTAAATAGATATTTCAGAACAGTTGTGATGAATGATTCAAGTTAAGTAACACAAGATATACAATGCTAAAAGGCATTCTGTGTTCTGCTTTACTGCAGACAAAACCTGTTTTATTTTTCCTTTTAATAAATAAAAGCTCTAGGAAATATTTCAGGCTAGGGGCAGTGAAAATAGTACACACAACAACAAAATCAAGAACGGAGCCAAATATTTATCTCATATATATTTTTTTATCTATTTAAATATACATGTTTTTATTTCTAGACTATCTTTGGAGATTTCTGTACTCCAGGAACTTCTTATAAATCCTAGAACCGTTTAAATCTATTATGAAAATAGCATTCCATTAAGAAAATAACATGCCATCAAGAACTGATGAAAAGCCCAGGAGCTACGAGACAGTTTTCTAACAGTCTCCCATCACTCACTGACTGCTAAGGATCAACCCCTTATTCTTCCCCGAGTTTGGTCCCCTTTCCATCGGGCAGAGGTGGGTGGATGTGAGCCCAGCCTCCTGCCTGTTCCCAGGGGATCAGAATCACAGCTGACACCGAGGCCAAACTGAGAGCTCCTTTCTCAGAGAGCAGCTGAAAAAGCAGCTGGACAAATTCAGGTACAAAGTCATAAATGGGCTTAAACGTGGCTTCTGGTCTATGCCGCTCGCAAGCTGGGGACCACCACAGATTTGGAAACCATACCAGTAAAATTTCATTACCTGCAAAGCATCTGCAGTGTCCCAGGTCTGAGGTGGCACACACGAATCACCCAAGTCTTTGTGTTCAGCTGCTACAAACCAAGTGCTCTTCCCTCTCTGAGAGCATGGCAAATGGCAGACTTCACAAACAAAATTCACTCAGTGCCTCAATAGCCCACAGAGCATATTTGGTTGATTTTTCTTGAAAATTATTTTACGTTCAGTGAAGTATTGTTTGGATAGTACACAATTCAGGAACTGATCATCAACTATCACGTTGGTGCCCATCCTACTACAGCAGATATTAGGAGGATTGTGTCACAGTGACTCAGAGGTGGCCATGCTTTAGAAAAGCTCATTTTTCAGTGAAAGGCTTAAAAATCCCCCAAAGTGGTACTAAGCAGAACACTGCTAGTTATACAAAGGAGGCTGAAATGACAGCTTTTCTTCCCAGATACACAGAGGCAAAACCATACAAAGTTTTAAAGTTTTTCCTATTGGAGAGTGTTCTTCTTTCTTTTCTGGATGAGGCCTTAACAATCCCCATTCCAAAACAAAGAAAAAAAAAAAAGAGATTTTACCCAGGGATATCATATTGCCACTACTAACTCAAAACTGTTTACAGATATTTATTAGGCTTTTGAACGGCCATGAGAGCTAAATCTGTATTATTCTTATTCTACAGAATAGCAGAAGCAGAAGTTAAACACCATAAGGATAAGAGTCCCAGCCGAGGTCACACAGTGAGTTTGCTGCACTCAGGTGAGTTCCAGCACTCAGCTTCCTGCTCTCAGTGTACTTGTTATCTACATACTTCCATCACTCTATGCAGTCAAATTACAAAAAAAAAAAAAACAAAACAAAAATCAAGCCACCATAAAACAACACAACAGGCCAAGATCTCAATTAATATAATTACTTAAAATTAGTACAGCTGAACAAGTTCACAATAACGATTTAAAGATCAAATACAAACCGGCCTTCAAAAGACCGAGTTTGCTAGAACTAATTGCCTAAAGAACTGTTACTCTTTTACTGCCTAGAAAGAATAAACAAGAATACTATCTACTGCTAAAATGCTATTAATGAAGAAAGGTAGAATAATTTATCATTGTATAATTAAGACAATCCGTTAGGCATGCTTTAACGATTCTGTATAATAGTTTCCTATCACTAGAGAATACTTTTGAAACAGAGAGTAATTGTCTAAATAATTTTTGATTAAGTCCTTCATCAAACTGATCCACATTTATAGAAGTGAGAAAGATCTAAATGCCCATACAAGGAGTGACAACTTGCTTTATTTAATTGTCCACTGGTGATTCACCTTTTTTATTCTAATCCTAGGTAAAATGACGTCTTTAATTAATGTAATGGGATTTTTAACCTTACCAGCAACAGAGCCAAGACATCAAGCTGGTAGGAGCACAAGTTGTGCTCCAGCCATTTCCCCTCTGTTTTGCTTTCACCAACACTTGTCATTAGTTCATTTAATTATTCACCAGCATTTTCCAGTGTTCTGTTCTCTTGTCAGGCTCCTTTATCTTTTAATTTTCTCAAAAACCTTATTTATGCCTAGTTTCAGTTATGGATTTGAATACTGTCCATATCCACAAGCCTTTTCCTTCACACCCACGCTAATCCTTCAGCTGTCTCTGGGAGCTCCTGGGCATGGTGCTTCCATATCAGACTCGAGGATTTTGATTTTAAATAAATGACTGTGCTATCGAGTTGGAGAAATGTACTATCAAAGGACTTGTGTTTCTCTTGCACCCAAGCAAGTCCAATGCCAAGAATTTTAAGACAGTTCCTTCCTCATTCTTTTTCACTTCTTTATGTTAAATAACACTCTGGAATTCTACACTCGTTGGGCACCTCCACTCCTGCTGGCAACAGCAAAACCTGTACCACTGGGTACAAGATCAGCCAAGAGAAAAACATCAGGAATGTGCCTTTCATTTCTTGTTTACAGATGAATACACAGTGTGGGGGAACTCTGCCAGAATCTGAGATCAGCAAAGCTCCTGTGCACATCTCATCCTACTGTGAGATGATCATGTTGCTGGAGAAGTTTCTTAGCTATTTTCAAACCTCTACAAGACTATTCTCAAAACTCATCAAATGTAGCAATCATGCAAGCAGTTATGGGTTTAGGTATTTTACTTATCATTTCAGTCAAGAACACCACCTGCTTTTCGCTCCACACTTACATCATTTTCTCTCACTCTAAGAAACAGTCCCCTTCTTTCTTTAAAGCTTCCACGGAACCTCTCATGCCTCAATTTGATACTAACAATTTTCATTTGCTTATTAACAAGAGGCTTTAATACACTTTCTCCTTGCTAGCAGTGTAGATCTATAAAAATATTCTTTGCAGAAAGCTTTACTAAAGACCACTGTTAATGCTGTACAAACTTTTATGGTAAGAAAAATCAACAATATTTTAAAAGGCCTAATAGTATTCAGCAGAATTTCAATAAAGCTATTCCAAATTACACAAGTGAATAGTCCACTCAGCTAAGCTCTGATTAGAGGGGGAAAAAAAGGAAAAAATAAAAGGAAAAAAAGGAGGAAAAAAAATGGAAGTCTGTTTGTGTAAACTGGCAGCCTTATTCCTTGTGAGTTCTCCACCTTTGTAAACACAGATTTTATCAGAAATAAACAGAAATTTGATCAGAAGTAACAGCTTCCTGAAGTGACCCTTTGTTTTAAAAGGTTCAAGGTAAGCGAAGAAAAAGTTAAAAGAAAAAAGAAATAGGAAAGGAAAACAACAGAACATTGTGATAAGGAACACGAAATGGATGACATTGTATCTCAACAGCTTCCATACAAGTATTTGCTGAAACATTTTAAATTCTAGATCGCCTCAGCCAGCCATGGAACTGCATAATGAAGTAAGAAGGAGACACTGGGAGATTCTCAGCTAACAAGTGTTGCTCCATCTTTCAATAAAGGAAAATGAATTGCTTTACAGAAATTAAACCTTGCAGGGACGGATTCAATGAACACAACCATTATAAAAATGACCAGCTGTAACTCAAAATGTCTGAAGTGAATTTCCACTGTCCACACATCAAGGGGTCATCAGGGATGGAACTGAGACCTTGTTACCCTGAAAGCTGGTCCACCCAAATATGCAGTGCAAGGTTTACTCACCTATTATCACAGCAGAAGAGGACACAGAGGCTTATCTGGATTAATGGAATTTTTAAAATAACCATAGTCAAGAAAAATATACTTCTAGGAAATCAACTAATCCAAGATCACAAAAGGCAGCAAATACCTCATAATATTGTACAGTCACTATGCAGACATCACTACATCCCCTGTTCCATCTCAAATCGTGAAGAAAAAGGCCCAAATCCCTCTGGAGGAAAATTTCTCCGGAGAAAAGGCCACATGCTTCAGCAGACATTATCATCTGTTATCTACCTAATCACTCAGGACAGAACACGTACTCCAATATTTACTCTCACTCTGCAACTTCCTTCTGCAGATTCCTTAGACAGAGCATCACTTTGCTTACTCTCTCCTAGCTGTGGGTGTCTCCAAAGAAAGCCTGGCATTTGCTGGTGGATGAGGGGTTTCCCTCGTGTCACTGTCAGCAGTCACTGCTCACGGGGCTGAGCTGGCACAGAAGCCCATCCTGGCTCCTCAGCCCTCTCTGAGATCTCCTCCAACACCAAGCAGGGGGTGCCTGAAGGCAGCTGGGGACAGCAAGGGCTGAAGCTGCACCAGCCCAGGACGGGGAGCTCACGTGGGGATATCTCAGATAAGCTACTGCATGAGAAATGCAAACAACCATCTCCTGCTCACCATCTGTGGCAGAGTTTTACCAAGCAAGAACAGTCAGAAAGGAGAAACAAGTCAAAAAATGCTCTTAAAAGTGCATGGAATCTTTGCAAAATCCATTTGGTCCCTTCTTTCCGTCGCCCTTTTACAGATTGAACAATAACCAAGCTGCAATGTCTAATTTCTTCACAAGTCTAAGCTCACTCCATTAAAGCCAGCCCCCACAATTTTGCCATCTGCTGCCTAGATTGCTGTGCATCCAGCACAGAGATCCCTGCATTCTTCAACTGCCATGGTCAAACTTCCCAGGCAAAAGCATCAGCACTCTGTGACAGGGATAGAGATGAAACCTAAGGGGACTTGGCAAGAAGGATTTAAAGCGAATTTAAAGCAAATTCTGTTTCACCTACCACATTCAGTTGTATCACTGACTCTTGCAAAATAAAATCTATCACTTCAATGAAAACACTTGATTTAAATTAAGTATTTATTGTATCTGTACAGCTATACAGACATCCTGATCTACATCCACGGTATATGAAATTGATAGTGTTTTAAAATTGCCTATTCTCCAAAGATATTGGACAGTTTGAACCAAGTTAATAGCTTTGTTTTTCAAAACAGATAATTAACTAGAGGTCCAAAGCGTAGTCAGTTCTTTTTCTAAGGATTAGATGTTAAATACAGAGAACAAAATGAATAACACAGTTTAACAAAATTTACCTTGTGAAACCAGAACTCTCTACAATCACAACCAACTTGTTTTAAGTTAAACACATGCCTTAAAATGCTCTCTTTGTTCCAATGCTGTATTACCTACCAAGGTAAATGATTTCTTAGAACCATTCTTTTTAGCAGTACTTTACAGATGGCAATAATACTGCACCGAGATCTCCTCCCTCAAAACAAGAAAGATGTTCACAAGAACTGGAGCAAGTCCAGGGAAGGATGCCAGTGTCTCAAGGGACTGGGACATGGGATCTGCGTGGAGAGATGAAGGAACTGGACTGATTTAATTGCAGAAATTACCAGCAGGGGCCTTGCTGTTCCTGTCAGGCTATGGAGGAGACAGAGACGGGGGCAACCAAAGGGGACTGAGTAACCACCAATGCAAACTGAAGTACAGGAAGTTCTGAACAGAAATGAAGAGAGTAAAAATCACTCTGAGGAAAGATGTGCACTGGAGAGGTTGCTGCAGGGGCTGGGGAATTCTGCTCATTTTCAAGACTCAGCTACACAAAGCCCTTAGCAACCCAGTCTCAGTTCAACACTGACACTTGGATTAGGTGAGGTCCAGAGCTCCTTTCCAGCCTCAATGGTCTGTGATTACGATACTCTTAATTTAGGAAAAGTTCCATAACCATTAAAAATTAAAAAAAAACCAAACAAACAAACAAAAAAAAACAAACAAAAAACAACAAACCAAAAAACCAAACCAAACCTATTTTGGAAACAAGCCTGCAAACACACAATGCAAGCTTCGTAAGCTGAGCACAGAGACTTAAAAAGTCAGAGGTTTTTAAAGTAAAACATCATCTGAGCTTGCAGGTTTAAAGCTGAATTCCAAGCTTGAAGTGCACAGTAAGGCAGAGGCTGCATTCTGTCTGCACACATGTGCAGCCTGCAGAGGACCAGAAACCACTGCAGTGGGGTCCTGCTGCAGTCACACCAGTGCCACACCAAAGTGGGATGTCATGGAAAAATAAACGGGCTTTGTTCCTTCTTCAGGTTCACAGTACAGACCATTGAGGGAACAGAAAATGCCCAAAATACACTTCTAAAGCGAAGAAAACGCACAGGAACTAAAAGCACAATTTAACAAAAGTAAGAAGCACAAGCTCTATCACAACTCCCCAGACACTACTGCAAGATCATTCGTTTCCAAACATGTCATTTGACAGTGTTGACTTTGAAACAGTCCCTTAAAAATGTGAAAACAAACCCAGAAGAAAACAACTCTGCCATATGTTATGATGACACTACCATAAATCTAAGGAAAACAACACAAGAAGGAACTGTAACCTCTAACACTCACCTCTCCACCAGTCAGAGCCACATTCCTGTGTCATGTAAATCAAAACAAGGCCTATTCTTTTCCCACTGAATATTTTGTCTTATGTTTGGAAGCCCAGGAGCATGGCATTCATCTGGGCCTATCCTATAGATATGTGGCCAATGACCGACTTGAGATCTGTGTGTGATACTCAGACATATGGTACATTATTCTGCCTGGAAATCTAAAGATTGTTGTAAAACAGAATTTAGAAAAAAAGAAAATCAAAATTCAAATTGTTAAAGTGGTTTACCACTAAAATCCTTCCATTTCTATTTCCATTGCTGAGTATGGCACAGACAGTAGGTGTGAACCCACAACCCCATAGAAGTCAGTGGTGTTTTCTCTTCCTGTACAATCTTGGCTGCCAAACTTCAAAAGGCTCATTGATTTTAGCCAATATGGGCTAAAACCAACTGGCATTTTGGCTCAGCTGGGCTGGTGAGTGCAGCTAATGTTTCCTTTCTGCTGTATTGAAGTCAAAGCAGGGGTATGGAGAACATGAGCTACTGGGCCTGGGAACAGAGAGCAATTGGCCATCAGGACCTGGGAAGGAAGGAATACTTTACTGGCATCCAATATGTGAGTTAGAGTTGGCAGCTGTTGAGAGGTGCAGAGTCAATAAAGTGTCCTGATCACCCACCTCCTTTGTAACTCCCCCAGTTGTGACCCAGGTGAGCTCCCACCCATGCTGGGATATCCAGAATTTCACACTGTGTTTCTAAGCTCATGAACTCAGCCCCTCACATCTGGCTCTGGTAGCAGCCACAGCTGCGCCTCAGCCCCCTGGACAAAGTGTGCTCAAGTAACATCCTGCTGCACCTTCCACCAGTGATTTTACTAATGCTCCACCCGTTAAGGAGGTGCTTCTTTCCCCCAAGATAAGCACTGCAATCCCCTATTTTAAGACAAAGGTTATTGAGGCAGAGAAGAGCAAAGTGCAGCAGCCCTGCTATTTAAAGCCTCTCTTGGTGCAATAGGTCATTCTCCCATATAGGCAGTGGGTAGAGGAGTCTCCTATATCTGTGCCTCTCAGGGCAGGAAGGAAACTGGAAACAAATACTATAAATGCTTTATTATCCTGAACTGAAATCAATAAACTATGAACAGTTGTAACCTAATTTACTAGCAAACAGAACTGAAAAGATATCTGACAAAGCTTTTCATATACATTAAGAGCCATCAGATTGTAATTTCAGGTCAATATCGAGACACACAATGACCTAGAGTAAAATGATCCATATACCATTACCGATTTACTCAGTTGCCCAAATTACCTCACTAAATTCTAACTTGCATGAAAACTTTCATGAATTATTAAAATAAAAAATAAAAAGTAAAGAGCAGAAATCTCTTTCTTGATGCCATTGTCATGGGTATGCAGATGTTGCTCTTCAAAAGCAGGTTCTGCACAAACAGAGGTGCAGACTGTGACAGCAGCTCCCAAAGGGTGGATCGGTGAGCTCAGCCCTTGCAGGGGGAGGTGGTGGTCCCTCATACTCCCCACAAAGAGTCTCCTGTCCAAAAAGGAGCAGGATTGACAGGTGTGTATTTGGGTGTCGGGTCAGTGGCACAGCCAAAGGCAGGTGAGGTGCTGTCTCCCCCAGCATTCCCAGAGACGTTCATTCCGTGCAGGGCAGCTAAGCTCGGCCCCGGACGGGGCTCGCTGTGTCCGGGCACTGCCCCGGGGCACAGCCGATACCCGGGACAGGCAGGGCACTGCATCAGGCAGCAGCAGGGAACAGCCCTGCATCACAAATTCCTGCTCCTCCAGAACATGCGCTCCCCGAACAAGACAGCTTTGACAGACAAGAGTTCTGCGCTTAGAGGAGCAGCTGGAATTTCAGCCAGAAAAAGAAAATCAGTATTTGTTCAATTGGAGTGGGGAAAAAAGCGAAATGTGACAACTAACACCAAACTAAGTCTGTGTTTAAACACTAACATTGGTTTCAATTCCAACAGCATTGAAGATACATGATACATTGTATTTTATTTCAGCTACCATAGGAGCAAAGGATTTCCATTTACATCATGCAGCTGTCCAGTTTCATTCCCATTTCCTGAGAGGCAAGATGAAAAAAATGACAATCCCCAAACTGAGCAAGCACACTAAGAGTTAACTACTGAGAACAGAAATCAAGCATCAGCAATTTAACAAGACTGTCCAACTTCACAATTTTGATTGAAAAGTAAGTTTTAGTCAAGATCTGATACACATACACAACTTACAAATTCCTTTGCTTGAACTTCTGCAGTGGATATTCTCTTAAATAAATAAACATGCTATTTATTTAGTTTGGCATTAAGTCCTTTTTATCATGCTCATAAAAATATTGCCAAGGACAAAGCACTTTGCATGAACCCTTGTTCATGTAATATATATTTTTAAAACTATTTAGTTTTGGTTTTCAACTACTGGTCAACTTTCAACTTCATTTTTCAATATTTCTTTTAAATAGCCTGATAGCATAGTCCTGAACTAAAATAATAAAATGAAAAAAAAGAATAAAAGAAATGGAAATAAATTTTTTAAGAGTAGCTTACAGATTGGGGTTATCTCTGCAATTTTGAACTGATGATAACATTTATATATTAGAAAGTCTGAGAAGCAGAGATTCTACAACACACAAATCTCAATGCCTGGGGCAACTCCTCAAGACAAAGACCTGTAAATTGCAAATGAATTTATGGAAGTGGAATAATCTTTAACAGAAAAGAGTGATTCTTAAACATAAAATAAGCTAGTTATATCTCATTTCCTTTAAATATGTTGAAGGAAGTCCATATACCTATAGAACATCTTGATGGAATCCTCAGTTTTGTAGTTTTTGCAGTTTTGCAGGGCTGGCTTAAATTTTGAAAACAGCTTAGAAATTCTAGACTGAATGAGCAATGTCTGTTCTCTGTTTTGCACAGGTGAAAAATCATAGATATGTGCCTTTCTTTAAGTCATTTATCAACCTGAAATGTTTTTTATAGTTAGTATAAAAAACTTACATAAGGCTACTGGAAAATTTTCCTATAATCAAGACTACAGAATTAGGAAATGTCCCATTTGGAAATTGAGTTTTGAGTGATAAGAAGGAAATACAAACTGGTCCGTAGTGCCTTGCCTCCATTTAGACTGCACTAATGTTAGTTCTGATACAGTGCAAGTGCATCACCAGACAGATGGTCAGATCAGGGCTTCAAATATATGTGACTTAAAAATTGTAATTCAACATGAAATTGTGACATATCAGTTAATTAGATTTTTTTTTAATGAAGAATCAGAACGTTTTTAAAAGTTATTTCTTTATATAGAGAGATTTGTCCATACTTCCTAAGAATCCCAGAAATTAGATAAGTCTAAGGATAAGTCTACTTATCTATGTAGAACTAGGCTAATCCTCACTTTGCTAAATAACATCATTTATCAGAGGGACCAAAAGCAGATTTCCTTATCATTCCCACTAAGAATTTAACTAGGAAAAGTGTCATATCATGAAAAACACCCAAAATTTCTACTAAAACACACACATTACAAATTGAGATTACAAATGCTGTTTTCAAGTTCCACAGTTAAACCAAACCTCTGTGATTCACATGAGAGCCTGGTACAGCAACAGCAGACAAAGGAACAACAATGGAAAAGAATCCAGGACAGCAGAGTTTTGCTCCAGATCAGGGTGTGTGCAACAAAACCAGGAACACAGGAGGGGCCCAAACAGATTCCATGGGCAGCCAGGTACAACATTTGTAGTGCAGCAGGTAAAACTAAAAGGTTTTAAATAAATAAATAATTAATTTAAAAACCCCCAACAAATAAAGGTCAGAGTATGACACACATTTCACAGCAGTGAACTGACAAGATTACAAGACTTTCTTTTCCCCTGTTTGTAATCAGAACTTCATTAATGTTTTGGGGGTTTCAGCTACTTGATTTTGACCCATTTTTGTGCCTGAGCCTTTATAAGCTTCTTGATTTTGACTGTTCCCCAAACCCACCTGCACTTCTAGAAAATGTTCTCCTTTTTTTCTCTTGGTTTCACAAATTCTAGGTGGAGTGCATTTGCAACGATCTACAATTCTCCTTATAAATGAATCCAGCATGGGGCAATAGCACAGATTTTCAGAATTCATCTACTCCTCATGTGCGTTTCCAAAATTACTGAAACTTAATGAGTTTCTACTGTGTGCATTTATATGCAGCTCTTTGAAGTAATCATTACTAGCCAAGAAAAGTCAATTGAAGAAATGGATTGATGAAAGAAAAATAACTAATGCACTATCCCTGTACCTACAGTACTTTTCAACACTTGTAACTGCAATCTTGGATCCAAAATGCACTAAAAAAGAGTAAATTCTATATCCAGAGAGTCATGCTGACCAAAATGATGAAATTCTAAGTATGCTGAACATGCCTTAAAAAGTGGAGTCTAAGGACTTTTCTTCCATGGAAGGTAATTTTTTTTTCTCTATCAAGACTCAATTCCCTTTTGTCCCAAAATAAATAAGATTTTACACACAACTGGGTTTATCTGCCTCAAATCGATTAAAACATTAAAATCAATCTTAAAAAAAAAAAAAGTATAGTTAACCAATCTGATTATTACTGCAAGTCTTGTATGAACACAGATGTGCTGAATATGAAATTCGCTGCTTGAAAGGTACTTTGGAAGGTGTTAGGCATTACTAGAATGCTTTCAAAACATGTGCAGCCACTTACACAAAGTGTTCAGGAGCTTTACCCAGTTTGAAAAGAAGTGCTTTTTCACAGCATTAGTTTTATAGTAAGTCTTTTTAGGCAAATTTCAAAGAATGTATCGTTCACATAATTTAAACTGAATTCACCTATAATTCAGTATTTGACAGAGCTAATGCCTAATTGTTTCTAAGGAGTCTGCAAACAAAAATATTTCTTCTTTAATTCCCCAAACATTTCACTAAAATTATATTTTGCTTTGTGTTCACATTGAGGATTGAATTTGACACTTTAATGGAGAAAAGCAGCTTGTGCTGCTTACTGTGCTTCTAATTATTGTACTCAAAATTTTCTTTGTTTTATATCAGAAAGAATTTAATGAGACCTAAATCTTGAAATATAGCACTACTGCTGTAGAAGAGGCTTTCTTCCAACAAATTCTGGTTCACCATCTGAGCAACTCAAAGAATTTCTGACCGATGAGTCAGCCCCAGCAGCATGCAGGTTTGAATCCAGATGTGGACACAACTGCACCAAAACCCACCACAGGCACAGTTGTTTATTGTTTCCCTCTCAAGTGTTTTAAATCTTACCTTCTCTTATATCAGATACCAGAAGCTATTTTCTGTTTAACAGTGCAAGGTTAATAAACACTTTTCAAATAATGTTATAATCTACTGTGTAGATCTTCAGAACCAGTTTTATCTTCTTCACACAAAGATAATGATGATTATCTCTGCAGTTCCCATAAATCACTTCACCTCCACTGAGTTGATGGAGATATGTTGATTTGCATCAGCTGGGGATTCTGCCAGTTTCTGCCCCAAGCAGGGGTAGAATCATCATTTTTAAAGCTCTTTTTCAGTGAAAACACAAAGCTGCATACCAGTAAAAGCCTTGGTTTTGTCAAAAATTTGTTTGCATTAAAATTTAAATACACCACTTAAAATTTCAGTCAACTCCTCAGAGTACACATTACAAATCAGTTGATTCTAAATTTCTGAGCAATGGTGAATAATAAAATCTCCGTGTCCCTGAACACGTATGCCACAGTCCCTCAGTATCTGTCACTCTGTGCTTTTTATCTCTAAAGCTGTGTATTCTTTTAAAGGACCATTATGAAGGATTGTCAGCAATTCCATCTGCACATAGATGATGAAATAGAAATGAAAAATAAGATACAAGACTCAGACCCAGAACTTGTAGTGCTTCATCACAAAACTTGAAATTAGTTGTTTTAAGGTACTTCCAAGGAGACAAGGACCAACACCCTGGCAAGTTGGTGAATATTTGCATGCAAGCATCAGCTTAATTTCCATTTGAATCCAGAGGTTTTGCTCCTCATTTCCCCTTACACATGACATATACTAACATTCAAATGAAGAACGCTATTTTTTCCTTTATGAACATAAGAAAATGGGAGAATAAATTCTGTAGACAGGGCAGGTAGAATGGGAAAATATCTAGTAATTTATAATGAACTAATCAAACAGCATGTATCATGTTTTTATAACCTGCCATAGACCTCCAAAGGCAATTATAGCAGAGGAGTTTTCAGAGTTACACCTGACTGAGATGGAAAGGTCTGTGTACATCAAATATTAAAAACAAAATCACTATAAATAACCTCTAACTGAAGCACAGCCCCAGTGACAACTAACATTCTTTTTTTCTTCTTCTCTCATTTTTGCCCCTTGACACTGCAGTGTGAAGACTGTAAAAGAAAAGATGGAATATATATCTATAGAATGACCTAAAAATTTCCAATTCTCGTGATGTTACCAGTGAGGGAAATGTACAGCCATGTGTGTGGCCATTATCTTCACATTCCAGTTTCTTTACTGTGTCAACAAATATAATTGAGCAGAAAACACAGCAGTGTTAACTACAATAAAATCCTGCTACATAATTTGTAATAAGATATTTGATTTTTAATACTATAAGAAGACGACTATTCCATATCTTTCCTAAAATATTTGTAAATTTCATCAGAGATTAAGAGGTGGCCCTAACTATCTGAGCACCACTTAATACTTGCTTTATGTTAATAGACACTCTCTTGAGTAGCTGTGCTTGAATATGTCATAAAGAATAAATGGAAACACCGTTTAGCAGTGTTTTTAAAACCGTGAGCAATTTCCATAATTTGTGACAGTTGGCAGATTTTGATAGTATCTCACATTGATTTTTATGTTTCCAGATGACAATCATTACACTATTATCTGCAGTTTGAGTAGTGGAACCTAACCTCCTAATTAGGATGAAAAAACTCCTCCAGTTGTAACCCCAGTAAGTCACAACAAGTCAATAATTTTAATAAGAATTAATTTTAAAAACTCTGCAAGGTTGTATTGGAAGTTATTCTGGCATGTCTATTGATTAACACTTGGTATTACATCCTATAAAGGACTCATTAAATACAACATCAATCTAAATGTAATATTTTGATATTTCTTAGAATTTTTTTTTATACTTACTATAAAGTGTAAGAAAACAGAACAAAGCACTAACAGATTATTCAGATAAAGTAGCTTTTTGATGGTGTGCTGGCTTCACATTGCACTTGAGAGCAGTATGAAGGATTAATTCACTCCGTGCTATACTCAAACTGAAAGGATATGTGACTGAGAGCTGGCATTTCCCTTATTTGTCAGCATCAAATGTCCTGACAAATCTCACAAATTTCCAAACATAAAATACCTAGTTGCTGCCATGCACAGAACCAGTCATGTCTTCATTACTGTGGCCCTCTTTATTATGATCCCACAGATATTCTTCCTCTTAGGAATATGTAAATCTGGGGTATGTGCACTAATGCCATGAAGAGATTTCTTCATTTTCCAGTTTACGCTTGAATTTGAAAGAACAGCAACAACACTAAATGCAAAATTTGATTTTTGAGAGCTGCTGAAATAGTAACATTTATTAACATGTCATCTACCCAGACAAACTTGGAAACCATTAATATTAGCTATAATATAATTATATCTATTTAACAAAAAAGCTTTTACTAGTCCTGTTTCCATTTGTCTGAATTAAAAAGCTTTCAATGTTAATATCGGAGTTTCACCGTGTAAGAACTGTCTTTTTTTAGCATAGACATTTATACCCCGATAACAAGGTTGGACGGAAACACGGATTTCAGTGAAAGCCCGGAGTGCTGCTGCTGTGGCTCTCTGAGGCTGCTCAGAGCCGAGAGCTGATGCTAGGTGGCAGTCCTGTGTAATTAAACACCAGCCGCTTCCTGCATCTCGCTCACTCCGGGCATTTTCCAAAACAACCGACTCCAACATTGAATAATAATTTAAACAACAAACACATCTCTTTTTCTCTTTACTTTCACCTCTTCAGAACTTCATTCCTTATACAAAAAAGGTCCCAAAATTCAATTTCCTATTCATAAGCCTGTGTTGTAGCACAGCAGCGTTGTGTGAAACCACTCACAAAACAGGAGGCAGCCTGCAGTGCTTCACCCCCTGCTCTGGTACTGCACCATCTCCAGCTTCTCTGTAGGGTCTGACCTCGCTTTTCTCTGCATCTCAGAAACAGAATTAGCTGCTGTTTGAGGTATGTACTTCCAAAGCCTATTTTGGCCTCCAGATGTATTTGAGTGAAGAGCTCACTTTAATCATTTGATCCCGTTAAATGCTACTGCTTTTAACAACTTGCATGTTCACCGTGGAGTAGTTACAATTATTTGTAGCCACCACAGATAAACAAAGGTTACACCTATTTTCCGAGACAGAATTTTGGGAATGCGTCTCACTTTGTACAATGTTTATTTCTAGAAGGAAAACTTGTTTGGTTCCCCCTGTCACTTTAATTACAATTCTAAAAGATTTCCCAGTAAAGCAAGTCAGCCTCCTGCAAAAGCACCGCTGACACAGAGCTGGCAGGGAAAGTTTCAGCACAGTGATGGCTGCAATAAATATAAGAACAAACCATGTCAGCTGTAGTCAGCTTATTCCACAGTGAGAACTACTTATACAATGTATGCAAATAATACAGTGAGGTTTCTTTCTCATTTAAACACACACCCAAAGGGGGAGGCAGAAGAGATCTTACTGTAATATTAATACAAGAACCACATACTCATTTTCACTGTGAAACAGACATTTAAGGACCCAAGAATCACTGATTATGTATGGAGATGTATCAGATCTCTCTTCCCGGATTTTACTAATGATGCACATACATTTACTGTATTCATTACAGAGTACTGGCTGAGATGCAGAGTCCCAACTCAATAAAAAAGCAGAGAGTCGATTAAGAGGCCTCAAAATCACAGCACAGAGACCAGTACATGAAAGTAGGAACATGTGGCTGCTCCCTCACTATAATGAATAAACTTGTCCAAAACTTTTTGAGTCAGGTTGCAAACACATCTGATGTCAGTGGGGACCCTCTTAAACAGTTTTTGTATCTAACTGACCTTACCCTCCCTTTCTAGGAGGTTGATTTGATGTTCTAGGATGTGTATCACATACTCCTTTCTTCCAGGTAGTACAGAAATCACTCCACATTTTAGTATTCCAACATTCTATTTATTTTAATCATTTCTAGTGAAAAATGTGGACACTCTGTGTCCAACCATATCTACAGAATCCTCAGCAATGACAGAGTCTGTTTCCAACACAGACATTGGTTGCTTCTGATTCTACAACACAGTGGGAAGAAACCAATTGTGTCACCAGAACACAGGAAGAACTACTTACTCTGACAGTACTTACCCATAACAGCAATTTAATCTGCAGAAATCTTAAATCATAGGGTGGTTCTATTTTAGTGTATCATATGCACACATGAGTACCGATTTCTGCAACTGTGGCTGTCACTCAGTAACGTGACTGCCTGAATTCTTCTGAGGTACGTGAGGAAAGTTACTCAGGAACAACAACAAGAAGTTTGTAAACAATCCACATCTGCTGTAGAGCTGTGTCGGTCCTGTAAGCCCTGGTGGTGTGTGCCACCCTGCTGAACGAAGGCTTGAGGAACTCAACTGCAGCTGGGAACAGTTTTCTCAAAAAACTCATTTCCTCTCACTACTCAAATAGTGATTGTGGCCCCTGTGGCCCTGCAAAGACCAGGGCTCTGCATTTCAATCCAAATCATCAGAAACAGAACTCAGCTAAGGAACACTGGAGTTCTTAAATCCTATGTAAGGTACCCTATGCAACAGCACTTTCTTCTTCTCCTCTTTTAACAGCTTTTCTAGAGCCTTCCCACTGAACCATAATCACTTACTTATTTTCTAGTAAAAGGTTACAGCCTTTCTGGAAATGACAGCAAGCCAATGTACTGTGGCTTTTTTCCACAATGCAACAGTTGATAATTGACTGCTTATGTAGTAATTGCTCTATTTATAGAGATTATTTACAAGAGAAAAGTGATTGACATGACCTGGTATTAATGATAGAGGGTTTATTTCACATGTATGACCTCAAGCTTCTACATAAATTATTTTCCCTTCCCACGATGCTCATGTTCCCCATGAGTCTTGGGAATCTATGTACGAAATTAAATGCCAGCCTTATCTTTTGTACGTTACCTAACAAATACTACTATAATTTCAAAAATATTTTTACAGACTTAACATAACACCTTAAGAAAGACTCCTGCTAGTCACTTGGTGCAGCAACACTTAAGTGGTTTGGATCTCTGCCTCTTGAGCATCCATGTTGGCAGTGCTGCTTTTCCTGTAAGTATTCCAGTAGAGCATGGATTACACTTCCTTTAATTTTGATGGACGAAAGCTCTGATGTGCAATCAAGCAATAGCATTTGGATATGACAGAAAGTAATACAAGTGGCAAAGAAATTAGGGATGGAGAGAATCTGAGAAGATCCTCCTTCTCTAAGTTCTGGCTCTCCAGTGGAAGATGAAAAATGTAACAGGAAACAAAGAAATAAAAACTCCTATAAAGGTATTATAGCCTTATATTCTCCAGCAAGGTGAGTCTGAACAACAGGAAAAGTAAAGTGACAACACCGATCAAAAAGTATTTCAAATTGTAACTAACAATTACATTTACCTCTCATATAATTTCATTGGAGTCAAGTGAGAATAAATAGCCATTGTGTAAGAAAAAAAAATATTCACAGAAGGCTTATAAAACTGCAGTGAAATTCAACTATTCATTAAAAGGATAATAAAGACCATGGCCTTTGAATTATTATGAACTTATATTTCTTTCCCATGCTTTTGTTCTGGAACTGTAGCTTATTGGCATTTTCAATGCAACACAAAGCCACATATTGTAGAAATGACTGAAAATATTTTCTGTCCTTCATTCATTTGTTGAATTACTTTTCAAGAGATGAGAGCTGGAATATGATTACACTTAATCCCTGGCAACACCTTCTTCCTAGAGCCCAAAGCTATAGAAAGAAAGAAAATACTCTGCTTTTATACAATGCAGTTGTTCTTCCACACCAAAATGGCACTTAGGCTATTGCTAAATAAATTATCAAAATAAAAATCAAAGACAGGGCTTTGCACTGGTGTGGCACTGTCTTCTTAATGCCATCACAAACGAAAACTTTCCATTTTGGGAAGTTATACTGGGATGCTACAGGAGGGATTGATAAAATGACTTGTACAAAGCTTAACAACTTAATTCAAGGCTTAGCTTCGTATTTCACAAGATACTTAGGAAGTACTAACACCTCTGTTGCTCACAGCAAACCTTAGAAATTTATCAAGAAGATAGCCTAAGGGTTAAAGAAAACATGGCTTACGAGAGTTTATTTAGTTTATTTAGTTTCATCAGGGCTTTAGCACAGAATTTTGCTTCCCCCCTGCACCCCTGTCCCCTGGCTCACACAGATGCTGCCAGCACAGCAGCAATAATAACTATTTATCATTTAGGACATTTGGAATGAACCTTCTCGAGACAGGTCCCCTCTCTGCTGCCCCAGCCGAGGCCTTGGGAATGCAGAGGGGGTACAGAGAGACAGAGGGAGGGAGCAGGAGAACACTTCCCGCAGAGCTGCTGCCTTCTCCTTGTTTCAAACGTGAGAGCTGAGCTCTGGCTTGGCAGCAGCAGCTGGAGCAGCTCCTTCCTCTGCCTGCTCCAGACACCACGCGGGGGATCCGGGGCCGGAGGGACCCTCGGGACACCCCCGAATGGCACCCGCACCCCCACCCTCCTGCCGTGCCAGCCAGCCTCACAGCAGCTCCACCACACCGAAATCCCAGGGTTTGATGCATGAAGAATTCTGACAGGGTTTATTACAAAGGTGTATCTTGGACTGGGTTTGTGGGACTTCCCGTGAAACCAGCTTATAAGCACATCCACACATTGGTTCTTATTTACATGCAGACATACTCAATCTTAATGTACCAATGAAACTCCTCAGGAATTTTTTTTTGTGGTTTTAAACATACTGTTAGCATTTTTCAAGATGCACCATGCCATTAAAACCCTCTAGTTAGTTGAAATTTATTTTCAAAAAAATAAGAAAAATTACTAGGTCTAATGCAAAACATCTAAAGATGTTATTTAAAAAATTAAATATACTTCATGACTTTAAGCCATGACTTTATATATACTCATGACTTTAATTCCATAAAATTAAGAGCAGACAAAAGAATTGTTAAATCAAGTTTGTGAGTATTGGCAAGCCATGGAGGGAAAGCTTTGCCTTCATCTCTTTCTACACATTTTTTCTTTTTTTTTTTTTAGAGGCAATTTTCATCCATTACTCTGCATGGAACCAACATCCATTATACTAAGACAGTGTCTTAATCAAAATGACTTCTTATACAAGTCTATTTAATAAAAATTCATTGTTTTAATCTAGTAAGTGTAATATTAATGAAAACTAAATTATGTCTCTTTATTAGTCAGTTACTGATGCTTCTCTCCAGCTTGTAAAACCAGTTCTCTTAAAGCTGAATATATTTTAAAGCACCATAAAAAACTCAATGGCATTTGCTAATGGAACAAAAACCAGTTAGGCCAATACCATGGACTGGCACTACTGCAGTGTGACTGACACACCACCACATTTTCTTACACAAAAATGACTCTCACACAACTAGGAGGCTTAACAGATTTAACAATAGCTTAAGAGGTTTAACAATATTATTATTTAATAAAAATCCATATAACTTGGATTGAGGAAGCAACTTGTGGTTGTATGTTGCAAGGATATGCTTTACCTGAAAGACCTTTAGAAAAAATTCTCTGCAGCATACGCTCATCTCTCAAAAATTAAAGTTTTTAATAAATAAAGAGCTGAATGCTCACAGCTGTTAGGAAAAGACTGGAAACGCAGTCCAAATTTTCCATAGATCAGTGGAAAACTTCACCTGCAATGACACCCACTGGAAAAAAAAATTTAAAATCTCTGTGAGACCTCTACGCTTCTCCCCTCACGTAGACTTCTCGTTCAGACGGACACCCTCATGCAGTAGTAGAGACACGATTTCTTTAATCTCCATTTGAACTCTGTTCTTCAGATGAAACCAATTTCTTGGACGTCTTCCAGAACACAATCCTACAGATCTCCTAACGCTTCTCAGACTCTCAGCCCCACTACTTGCAAATGCATTAAAGCAACAGACCAAACTCTAATTTGCACCTTTAAGAGCTTCCCCATTGGAAGCCTGTGTCCAGCAGCGTATCCAAGTAACTCAAAGCACATTTTTCCTAACAAATTTATTTATTCAAGCAATCAAAACCACAAGGGTCTGCCTTCATTCCCACCAGTATATCCCAGAAATCTTCTAAAGCTACTGCCTCAGAAACACGCCACATAGGCCTGTTCTCAGTCTGCCTGCCCTCCTAACTGGGCCATGCTCCCCATTTAGGGAAGAGTTGGTTGCTGCTTAACATTTATCTCTTGCCCTCAACCTTTGTGTACAAAGTGTGTGGCACTGGGACACAGAGAAGAAAAGGAGAAACAACTAATTACTGATCTAGTCGTGGCCCTAGATAGTCTCTTGAAATTATTTATCCTGAGACATTTTATCTCTGGACATTGTTTAATTCATTAAGAAGCTGAAAAAATTAAAGCAATTTATTATAAAGCAAAGTCACTGAAACACACTTGGTAAAAATAGAAGTGCAGACCTCTCCCACATCTGTCAGAATAAGCAATGCAAATAAAGGCCAGAGTCACAAGACAAAAAGCAACGTCTGAGACCAAGAGCAGTGTGCACGTCCCAGGCCTGCAAAAACCAGCAGCACTGATTTGGTGTTAATGCACCCCATCCACAAAAGCAATGCTTTACCTGCTGGTGTCAACTGGAGGTGGCTGAAGTCCCTTTTAACTGTGCTTTTTTATTGGGTCTTCTCATCCCTGTCATCTTTCCCTGCCAAGTCTCCTCAGTGCCAAGGGCAGCAGCTGAACTTTAGAGTGGTGGTGAGATCTTTTGGGAGATGAAGCCATGGTACACCAAAATCTCTCAGCAACCACCTACAGGTACTGCCTCAGAAACACAGCACAGAGGCTCCTTCACAGCCTGCCTGCCCTCCTAAGCAGGCCATGCTCCCCATTTAGGGAAAACTTGGTTGCTGCTTAACAAATTTTTACACCTTTAAGAGCTTCCCCACTGGAAGCCTGTGTCCAGCAGTGTATCTAAGTAACTCAAAGCACATTTTTCCTAACAAAGTTATTTATTCAAACAACTAAAACCACAGAGGTCTACCTCCATTCCTACCAATATCTCTCAGCAACCATCTAAAGTAATCTGCCTCAGAAACACACCACATAGGCTTGGTTTTGGTCTGGTTATGCTAGAGTATGAAGAGCATTTTAACATACTTATATTTGTTTAGAAGTCTTTCCTTTCCTAACTGCCTTTTTTTTTTTTTCCAGGTCTGGTACCATCTCTAATTGCCCATTACCTACAAAGCCTTGACTAGATTAGAAGCAGCAATCTCAAACTTCTTCTTATGGTTAGCTTTAGATTTCTTAAATTCGAAAGAATCAAATGAAGCCACACTCTTCTGGTGGTATCAAATGCAATAGGGAGAGGTGATTTTGATCCCTTTCACTGAACTCCAAGGGAGAGGAAAGGAGAATTTACTTTCCCTCTGCAGGAAACTGCTGTGCTTAATGGCTGACAGAAACGTCTCAGAGCTGCCTCCCTCGCTGTGCTAAATTGTGGTATGTATCTGTGGTGGAGCTGTTGTCATCTAAGGACATAAGCAAGACAAGGAGCAATAATGGCTATGATCAGCCCAAATTGCAAGTTTAATAAAACAAACAAACAAACAAACAAACCCTACCTAGCTTTGGCAAACAGGCTGTGATTTTCAATGTCTTTCTCATTTCTCTTGCAACTAAGAAGCTGTCACTGAAATTTCAGCCCCATGTCCAATAATATTTAATGCTCTTTCACTTTCCACTATCGACTTATAAAAATGCATATTTTCTTTCATACACAAGCTAAACCTTGACATTTATAAGCATTCAGAGTCAGGATCTTCCCAAAATCCAATATGAAAAGCATTTGTGCCCCTCAAGACACATTGCTGGCAGTCAAATCTGTGGCTACTGACAGCAGCGTTCTATGACAGAGTAATAACCACGGTGTATGACTACATACATTATTCACACTAAAGTAATATTATCAATTACTATCAGAATTCATAAAGCTCTACAAAATGGCAGGTCAAGATGATTTAAGTGCCATTTTACATCCTAATATTTACAAGCTAATGCTTCACAAAATGAGTGGGATATAGTCAGTAGTATCACATCCACTTCCTGTGGAGGCACTAGCTAAAGCACTCCTAACTTTTATGCTAAGATAATAGTTGAAGGGTGTTGACAGTTTTAACCTACATCCTTTTATTCAGAAAGACTTCTAATCCTGAATCTTGGCTCTTTGTTTTAAATCAGGGATGTATTGATTAACTGTGAGACTGAACGTATCTCAGCAGTGGCTGAGTCGGGTATCCACTATGGAATTAGGACAGTTAAACACTGGAATCGATCCTCTCATTGTAAAGCCACAGCTGCTGTGGCAAGCAGTTTCTCTAAGCTATTAATTTTATTATTAGCACACCTGGAGACACTGTTTCCCTGAGGGAAAAGCAATTCAATTGTGTGTGCTGCAACAACTAGTGGCATATGATCAATGAGACAGCTGGGACCACGAGCTTTCTCCTGGAGCTCAGGGTGGCTATGACAAAGTAGTTTGTAAAGCACTGACAATACAAACTAATATTGCTTTATGTTTTATGCACCTCATTGTAAGCACATAGCTCACAGTTTCCAGCGTCTGGCACATTTAGGCCTTTTAGGAGTAGTTCACCAGTCTCAGTCTTCCAAAGGCCTTTCCCTGTGGTATCAACTGACCACCTTCCTTTGCCTGACCACTCCCAAGGTCCTGACTTCCCCTGTGCCCCCAAGGCAGCAATAAACCACACTCCCTTGAAAGGCAACAGCAGCACTTGTTTAACGTAGAGGAGAAAGACTAATTACAAGTTTCTGCACATTTGGTTCTACTTCATAAGCACATTAATGAGCAGACACAAAGCCCCATAGGCCTGGCAGCAAAGCACCAGCTATAACTGACTCTCCAAGCCCAAAATAATTGATACATCCCAAAAACTCTGATCAAGCAATACTTATAATTTAGTCAATATTTAAATGTAAGAGTCAGTAGAATTTAGCAGGAAAGAAGATAAAACATGGACCACTCAGGTATTACAGGCATATATAAATGATGCACCAGCAGCTCCACACACCAAAAAACCCCCGAATTCACACTGGAAGGACAAACCAACCAAACCCCTCATACGAGAAAATAAGATGAAGGTAATGAAGGTCATGAAGCTCCAGTACCTCCTGCAAAACTTTCAGGAGCTTTGGATCCTTACTCTGTTTCCTTCCGAATTGCCACAGTAGTGAAAGCAAGTTCTGTGATGTGAAACCTTGTAAGAGATGATACACGTGCTGTAAAGAACTCATATTAACAGAAATACTTAGCATTTAAGACTTCCTAGGAATTTTATGTCAGTCAGCTTTAACACCTTTGGCTGTGGGGTTTTGCAACTCGGCCATGTTCAAGCTCTTTTTGGTCCATCCATTCCCAGAACACAAACCTCTGCTCTCCTACAGGCTGGCTGTCAAGGACACCACCACTCTGTCCCCCGTAATTTCCATTTCAGATTTTGATCAGAAAACATTGATTGTGAGTACGATGAAAATCCCAGTTTTTAATGATGATTTAAATATATATAAAATTAACCTATCATTGTTACCACTTCTGCAGTAAAATCATTGTTGGCCTGCTGTATCCATGTCTAATTTGTGCAATTAAGAAATGAAGAGACTTGGGACTCACTACTCTGATGCTGACAAGCTATTTCACAGAATTTTTGAGCCATATTTCCCAAATCAGTCAAAGCATCTCAATGACTAACCATGGAAAAGAGGTGTCCTAGTCAGCAGATGCTGTAACAGAACCAAGACCTAACCTTTATTCTTCAGCTTCTACTATTTTAAAAAGTGAAATAAAGTAACACCTTTGTCAATCACTATGCAAATGTAGAAAATAGAGGGTAGGGTGGAGTGTGGGTGTTTGTGTCTAGAGGAACCTTCAGTTAACTTTAGTTACTTGAACTTTGGGATCTCTGCCTCAAGGAGAATTTTTCTGCACAGGAAAACTATGAGATGCCATCATTTCAGTAGATTTGAGACTGCACAATTGTGTGCAAATACAAATCTTTAACCACCACGCTTGAGCAGCAGAGTCAGTACAGCCTCCTACACAGATCCTACCCAGAGTATGTGGCCCCTCAAACCAGAATTAAAGGCAGAACAGTTTCACACCTATGTTTCACACGACTCACATTTCCCCACGCCTATAAAGTGTCTTTTCTATTTTGCTGGAATTTCTAACCCACCACTTCTGCCAGCTTTCCCCCATGTGAATATCCCCAGGAAGGTTGGCCTCTGCTCTCACTTCTCTTCAAGACTTAGTCCTCGATTTTCACAAATTTGTGTAGTTATCCAATACCAATGTCAGATACTGAACGTACACTTTAATGTGTACAACTTACTGCCAAATTATTTTACTAGTGATGCCAACACATGCCCATTTAACTACTTCTTGAAATCTAAATCAGTTAGTAGTCCTAATTTATCTAGCAAGGCTATTAACTACACTTAAGAATGTGGCAAATTATTTACTGAATACTGGACATTAAATTTATTAAAATGAATAAAAATACATTGGAAATATTATTCCTACATTGTAACACTACCATTTAGCATCTTCATGTGTTTACATGATTACAAAATAGTAAATATTTTACATACTGGAGGCTAGTTTCACTTGAAGCCCAACTTACCTTAACCATCCAACATATGTCCCTGCTTTTAGACGTGCTGGCCATTCCTACGTGAAAATCTGTCTAAAGCAGGATTTAATTCAGAAAATGAGGAAAAGCAACATGATTTCAACTTGGAGCTAGTAGATTAGCTGGATTGCAGTTTAAATATTACTGTTCTGCTCAACAAAGAAATTGCTGGATATAGTTTGTAATTTTAAATGAAAAAACAGATTTCTTCTTGAAATAGAAAATTGAACAAAATACATCAGAAGGTAGTNATATATATATATATGTAAAAGGTCCAGTTTCTGATGGAGTACCTGGAAAAGTGCATGAGAGCATTTTCATCTGCCTGGCTTAGACAACGTGATTTAGATCAGTGGTAGCACAACAGTTCCTGGAGGCACAGAGCCAAACCTCCTCTGGTAAATTTTAAGCTTTTTGAGTCGCAGACTGAAACCCAGCACAGTCGGTCATGGCTGTCATGAATGAACAGAAACCTGAGCAAAACAAATTTTGGCTGCTTTGAATATCACACAGCTTCCTAAATCTTACACTATATTGCTATTTTTCTTATCAAATAGGAAAGGGAGTAACTTAAAAAATACTTCTAAAACAGTTCAAACAAGAGCAGTTTTGAATCTACCAAAACATGGGCATAATGTCCAACTGGATCCTACGAGAGGAGAATGCAATTCTCCTTGAGATCCAGCACGATGAACTCCTAACAAGGCGGAGGTTCAGGGGTATATTTGTCACTGCTCAAAAAAGTGAAATTCTCACTGCATTTAGGAGAGCTGACTGCTGCTTTCCCCAGTTCTGTCTCGTTGGGATGCATGCCAAGTACCTGAGTGGCTGTAGAATAAAAGAGCAGCAATTATTTCTCACTTTTGCTGGAGAACCAGCTCAGGACCTGCCCCGAGTGCAGTGTTCACCCGTGCCAGGCACAAAAGCAGATTTTGACTTCTTTCCTTCCCGTGCTTCAAACCCCCAATCACTTCACTCTCCCTTGCTTTTTCAAACATTAAATTTAGCATAAAATCAAACAATTATAATTGTATATTTGAATACTTTAAAATCAACTTTAAAAAATCATAAAATACACTACCCTGGAATTTTTTACAGCTCTCACAATAATACTGGCTTATTTTTCACCTGCCTTACCAAGTTATTATGTACAAAGAGACGGGGAGAACCATAACATATTGAAGAAGCTATATGTTCTCTATAAGGTATATTTGGAAACATATATTTTAACATTAAAGAAAGATTAAGAAGGAAATGCATTAAATTTTGTAAACATTTTAGAAACAACAGTTGGGATTCCTATGAGTATTACAAAATGACTACTAATAACAACAGATACTTATATATCATTTTTTACTTATCTGTGTGTTTGCTGCCTGGTTCTATAGTGTATTCTCACTGGATTTCAAAACAGACTCTAATGTAGCAGAAATATATCTTTGAGGAAAAGACTTAGAGAAGTAATTTCTACTGAAATGTTGCAAGTGCTGCCCTGACTGACAAGCTGAGTATGCATAATTCAAAGGTTAAAACAGCCTGAACTAAAAAGTGCTTGGATGGATGTAGAAAACCATCAGCATATGAAAAATTAGTATATTACTTTAAAAAAAAAGAAAGGTAAAAGGTAAAAAATAAAGAGAAACATCCCATGTAACTAATATATATAATTGAAAGGGACATTCAAACTAAGGAAAGTAAATTCTGGTGTAAATATGCTGCATCAAAAGCCTCATATTACTGTGTGATTACTTGCATTCCATGAAGATAAACAATAGTTTGTCCATAAATGACAAAAAAATTAGACCTAATCTAAGCACATGATTAGTCAGTCACAGCAGAGCAGATGACTTGTGGAAGCAGCCTGACTACAGGTTTGGTACATTTCTAAACACTTGAAATGAGACAGTTCTTCCCTTGTACACATCAGGGACACAGGGACACCACTCCCAAGGTCCTGACTGCAGTGACTCTGCTCTTCCACTTCTGAACCTTTGTTTCCTTACAGGTTTCTCCTGCTGTTTCCTACAGATCTAACTTACCTCAGCTACAGAAAAAAGGAAGCTGAAATCAAGGTACTTTTATTCCCCTAAAAGAGCACAGACATTTTTGGCAATATATGACCAAAATGGTGCATAGTAAAGCTTTGACACTGTAGTTTCCCCTGAAGATTGCTGTAACTTTTTCATTTATATTACTCCATTAAGGTCTAACATACACTATCATCAAAGTTTTCCTGTCACTGAAAAGCAGACATGCTTAGGACACATGTGAGGATCCATTTAATAACTCAAAACATGATTCCACTTTAGTTAAGAACAAGAAAGAAAGTACTGAACTGGTAGGGAATTTAGGCCAAACCTAATTTCACAAGCTGGAATTTGTCCAAGACACTGTATTTAACACCTTTACTCCTGTGAGCAGTGAGCGAGTTCTTTAATGACCACAAGTGGCCAAGACCTCAGTTTTAGATCTCACCTGATAGAGAGGCTAATGAGATTTCCATTTTGCTCAGATTGACAGCAACTACTACATATTTCCACGCTTCCAATCCCTAGTGGAACCAAATAGCAAAGCTGTGCAAAAATGATAATATGGAACTTTTTTTTCCCCTCCAAATCTCAAAAGCGATTTGACTCAGGGTCAGGGCAAGCTTTAAGTCTGTGCATACATCAGTTCTTTTACCTTATCTATATTTTGCAATCCTTGACATGCAAACACATACAGGCACCTCTCTGAAAGCCACCACACCGGAAAACCCAAAGCATTGGCTCAATATATCGTGACTCTAGAATATTATTTACATAAATTGAAAGGATTATTACTATATTCCTACTTAAAAGCATGATACATACATAATAGACTGGAATGTCTCAAAAGGATGTGCCTTGTGCTACCTATAAATAATCCAGATGGAAAAAAACCCCAACTTCAATTAACTAGAATATCAGAATGGAATAATTATTCAGAGTGCTTTCTGAAACACAAGTATGCCATTGATCCAGTGATTACCACCTCTCCATTTATTAGAAAATCATTAATACTTTTGTATGCAGTGAGTATTAATTAAAAATCAAGCACCAAACCCTAAACACAGTTCCATGTGAAGTGCACCCTTTCTTAAATAAACAGCTGAAGCATTGTCAGTGGCTTTGGAGCAACTGTTCTACAGAAGTGCTTTACCTGTAGGACACACATTCCCTCCAGTCTGCTGGAATTATTTCTCTCGGCCTCTGCTTCACTTGAAGAACTTTTTTCCAGACAAAGAAGGTCAGAAGCCTGGATTACTGGACTGGCACCAGTATCTGCCCACTCACCAGTGCCATCGTTCACTGCAGCACCTCCCTTACAACCCTGGGAGGGGACAATGTGGGAAACACCGTGCCTGGCAATAGGATGGATAAAATTCCTGGTGTCACCTCCTTACTCCCAGCTACTGCCTTGCACAAAGCAACCCAAGTGCACAAGATGTGGCTACAGCACACGTACAACACTCCAAGTTCTCGAAGGGGGAATAATTTCCAGCCATGGATTAGCAAAACTACTTGTGTGGCTTTCTCTAACAATATGAAAAACTAATGGCTTGGTGAAAGGTTCTGGGGGATCAGGAAAGTGCTGCACATTACTGTGCATTACCAAATGCAGGCATAATCACACAGGACATTTTTTCCCTAAAGCCTGAATTCCTGTATTTTAGCGACTGTACCATATTGTGACTATGCTGTATTGTATGACTGGTTTTAATGTGGTGGCATCAATGTAATGATTTTTGTTAAAATTACCACATAATGTGTTTTTATCCAAAGTCTCAACAGTTTAGTAACTTTTCATTTATTTAGTTTTACTTTTCCAGCACAGTCCTTTTAATGGCTTACCCACAACTTTTTGATGAAATAGTAGCAAAAACAACTGTCCTGGTTGTAATTTGCCAATCCAAACATCCTATCCCCCTTTTTTTCCCCCTCTGTAAATATTCTCGATTATGTTGCAGAGGTAGATAAACAAACTAAAAAGAGACAACAGCCATACATGGTTTATAAACACTGGTAAAAATGAGTACATTGACAGGAACATTTCTCACCTAAGTACCCATACTTGGCAGCTGCCTGTTTGAAAGCAGGTTTTGATATTTGCTATCAACCACCCTTTAAAAAGTTCCAACTAATTAAATTAACAAGGAACTTATCTGTCAGCTACATGTTGCATTTTAAGACAGTATCTCTTCAGTCCACCCTTCCAGGTCTGAGTTCATCCTCAGACTTTAATTAATCCTGCTAGAACTTATAAAACCTGCAATCTGGACCATAAAGAAAAGGGAGAGCTTCATTAAAGTGTGTTTTTTCTTTACTTAAACATAGAAATAAAATACTTTAATGTTATTATGTTCATACTATACTACATTATAATAATTAGATACTACATACTGATTCAATGGTTATGTCATTAGCATCAGAGAATCAAAGTTTCAAAACAATTAAACACTTCTCTCAATTGCTTCATGATTGTGTTAAAATTATTTAAGGAAATAGGGAATTCTGCTCTTATTTATCAGTTCCTTCATAGCATACATTGTATTTTCTAAGCTGTGTGCATTCCATTCATTTGGCATGTGCATACGAGAGATTTTTTTTTTTTAACTAGTCACTGTCAAAATAATAGAAAAAAACACTATTACTTGGGGGGTTTGCCCTCAAAATTCATTTTTATAACAGCTCATTTAATCTAGAATTTTTTTTTTTCTAGAAATATATCTATAGCATATGAAACAAAAAGAAGAGTGTGGTGCTAAGCCTGACTTCAATGACAGTCAATCACCTGTTTGCATTTCATTACTTCACTAGTAAATAGCAACCAATGTAGACAATGTGGTCAGAGGATCACTGCACTGCAATCAATGTACTTCACTATTTTCATTCTATCTAAAATTGAATATGAGGAATTTTAACGTTCATTCATGTTATTCATTATAACAACTTTCAGGCAGAAGATTCTAAGATGGAACCATGCTGAGAGAGTAGGAAGGGGTTATTGGAGATAGGGTTTCCTGACAGGTATTTCCTCTTACTCCTGACTGAAATTTGCTGCCAAATTCTTCCTAATTCATTGCTGAGTTCCTCATCTGGATAAATCCTTTACGTGACAAGCAGTGTTAATCACAAGAGACAGAACTGACTGAGATGACCACAGTTTTATTCGCACCTTTATAATTTCCCAGCAGTCTTTGTAATTTTGCTTCCATATCATGAATACAGAAAATTCAGAACTTTCTTATAATACAGGTCACATATTACTTGTTTGCACCTTGCTAGAGAGCACAAGTGTTAACGTAATTTTAGTAAGGAAAGTGAAGAAATAAAGATATCTTGGTATCTTGGTTTGGTGTGGTTTTTTGGTTGAAGGTTTTGTATGGTGGGGTTTTTTTTGTCTTTTTCTGTTTGTTTGGCTTTTTTGTTTTGTTTTGTTTTTTGGGGGTTTTTTGTTGCTGGTGGTGGTGGTTGATTTATTTTAGGGTTTTTTTCTTTTTTCTTTTTTAACATTGCTGTTGGTTTTGGCAGATGAGAGCATTCTCTTCAAGTCAATCTCTGCAATAACTTTAAGAGGAAAACTTTTAGTAGAAGGTGCTTAGGTTTGCCCCAAGGCCAAGCTGCAGAAGAGCTCCTGGCACAGCTGGACAGGTGTGCAGAGCTGCCCTGCCAAGCCTGCACACTGCACTAAGGACAAAGGGCCTTTGGTTCCAGGGACAGGCACTGAGGCCTGGCTGCAGACAGCGTAACAAAATTCCACTACTGCAACCTGAGCAGAAGAGTCTCCCACTTTCATCTGCTGCTTTAAAATGGCCCCAGCTCTGCCTCAGTCATCTGAACATAACGTGCAGTCCAGTAGGATATGGAGTCCAGTCAGATCTACAGCACTGGATGCTTTCCTGGTGAATTTCAAAAGAGAAATTACGGTCTATCACACTAATATATTTCTTTATAAGTACAGACCAACATTGGCAGCAAGAATCTGCACAGCAAAACTGAAAGCCTTCGAGCACTGTTTTGAAAGCCTGGGGTGCTAATGCTCTAAGCAAGCTCCAGTGAAAAATCTTACCAATGTCTTTGGCAACTGCTGCAGCAATGAAATTGAGTATAGGAGAGAAGTGGCAATAACACAAAAATATTTACAAAAAAATGTGTGATGGTCTTTGTTAAATTTTATACTATCTTTTCACTCCCCTAGTATAAGTAACAAAATTATGACTAAGTAATGTGTTGCAGAATATGACGAGAAATGGGAATTTGAATTCTCTAGGAAAGCTGCCTGGTCAAAATTAAAAATAGTTTTCCTTTTCTAAGCTATGCTTTATATAAAGTTAAGTTGGCCCTATCACTTGCATTCACAGATGTAGGGCTCCAAAAACAGAATTATTCCAATAAATGTGAACTTCCACTCTGTGGAATTTTTATCATGTATACACTAAAATGCCAACAATATGTCATACCTAAGAAACATCCTTTTATCCTATTTTAAAGCCAGTATTCAACTTAAATGGTAAGGCATATCTCTCGATCTTGTTTTGTAAAGGTTGCACTTGCTACAGGCTTAACACAACTGTGGGAGACGGTATGGAAAGGATCGATAAAGCAGCATTACCCTTTGTGATAGTGAATCTCTGCAGGACATTCCAGCTTAACTCTGTTCCCTGCACTTACACTTCACACTTTCCCACTGGGAGAATAGGCTAAAACACAGTGATGGACTTACAAAGCAAGGAGAGGTGTGTAAAAATCCCCCTCCTGTTCCTGCCCTACAGTTGCTACCTTGTTGTAAATGTCATAAAACAAACAAGCAAATCTGTTAAATTAAAGAGTTTGTTTATTAAGACAAAAATATATTCCCAAACCCTGCTGAACACAGGCCCTTGCTTCATCACACAGCGCAGATGCAATAGGTTATAATTTTCATTTTAACAGCATGACACACACACACACCAAAAAAAAAAAAGGCAGCAGAAGTACACCATGAATATCACCAAATGACAAATCTCTTTGGTACTACAGAAGCATAAAACATGAAAGAATTTCTGTTTCAGCACAAACTGGGCTGTTGGAAATCACGTGTAGGTGATTTGAGTGTGGCCACTGGGCTGCGGTGATGACAAGTTCTCTGTGGGAGAATCTGACTTACAAGTAAAGAGGGTTCTTGCTGTCTGGAAACAGATCTGAAGAGACAGGGGTATTTTGGGCACAAAGCAAAGTAAACAGCTTCAATTATAGGCAGTAGAATGGGAAAGTCACAGGCACTTAAGTGGGTCAGACATAAGATGAAGACTGGAACAAAGTCAGCACAGAAGAAAAGAGGAGGATGTTAAAAACAGAAAGTTTTAAATACAGTTTAGAAGAAAAGTTTCAGAAATTAGGACAAGTGTTTTAAACTTGAGTCAGACATGAAGGGTCTGTCAGGTAGAGGATACAAAGGTGGAGATGACTTAGCTATTACAGTAGAAAGTGAACCTGCTTTTAATACACCTAGAGATTGCTACATAATCACATTGCAAAGCATTAAAAAACATTGGTACAAAGCCTTACACCAGAGCCAAGAGGCGGTTGTGTAATGGTACTTTATCAAATGTGCTAAAAATATAAATAGGCACATACAGAAACAAAATCAGCTATCAAAATCTTGTGCCTTTTAAAATTTAAGCATCCTAGAACAGATTACAGCAAGCCACTCGTACAGTGTGTCCTTGAAAAGTGACACATAATATGTGTTTTATATTCTCACAGACTATTTGGAGTTTGAGATCAGAAACTTGTTTTGAGTTTCTCTAAAATGGTGCAACCTTATAAAGAATTAAAAGTGGAAGTGATGTAAGCATAAAATTGGAAGCAGAAGAGTTAAACAGGTGATAGCAGCAGGTGGAAAAAGTAAATTATTCATTTGGAGACTGAGACAGACAAATGCCAAAGCAGTTTACATAAAAGGAGGCATGGAAATAACACCAATTAACTCCAGAGGCCCTAAAACTACCCAATTTGGTTGGAAAGATATGTAAATTTGCATCTCTGCTCTCACCCCTTACAAGAGCTGTTATTTCCCCTTCGAATCTTCATTTTTCCCTCCCACATCACCAAACCCATAATCTTCACCCTTCCCTTTCCCACCTTGGTCTGCAAACACACCTAAATCCCACGAGGTTACACTTGAAGCTGGCTCTGGGGATGCAGTAGGTTTCAGGTTTTTCACCTTGTCTTGGGGTGACTTTATGATGTGTATCCCCTATCACCACTCTATGCCCAGAAGATGAATCCTGTGCCTTCAAGACTGAGTGCAAGAGAAAAACTGAGCAAACTTTCCAAAACAATTGCTCAAGGACACACACAGCTCTCCCTGGACTCGGTGGCAGAGTGTGGAGGGCAGCAACCTTGCTCTCCAGACAGCTCTCAGCTCCTTTTCTCCAGAGAGAGTTTTCTTGGGACTTTTTCAGGNTTATCTCTTTCACTTTCCTTCGAGGAAATTATTTTCTTTCCCAAACCTGGGTTTGGGGCAGGGGTGGTGGTAACCTGCCTTTCCTCAGAGAATATTTCTCCTCTAATTTGGCTGAACAGGCACACACCTGCAGCCACTTCTTCCATCCAGGCCAGAGAACAGGCACACTCTTCTCTCCAGACAGCAGAACAGATGGGGCTCCTTGGAGGCTCCGGAGGCCGCAGGGCCCTGCTGCTCCTCAGCCTGGGGGATGTCTGAGCACACCCCTGTCCCTCAGGCTGAGCACCCTGCCTGACCCAAACGCTGCCTGACCCAAGCCCTGCAGGAGCCTGCCCTCGGCACAGCCAGGGGTGGACCAGCCTGCAGGGTCCGGCTGAAGGAGCAGGAGCTGCCCCAAGTCCCGGGGTGGCAGCCAGGGCACAGTGCTCAATGTTTCCCACTGAACTGAAGGCTTTCGCAAGCTCAGCCCTCCCCACCCTACCAGAGCTTCTGCCAACCACTCTGTCCTGCCAGAAGCGAGGCTTTCTGCAAGATAAAGAAACAAACACCTTGCTTGACACTCAACAATCCTGTAAGATATCTTCATTATCAGGTGTTTGTACCTTAAACATATCCAGAATTTAGACTTCCTAATGCAAATTTGTTCTAGTTACTCAGAGCAACTGGTGAGTGAAGTAATCTGGAAAACTAAGTGCAGCTACATGTAAAAACATTGCAAAATATTAATTATATAATTATTGCATGGGGGTAATAAAGAATAGGCTCAGATGATCTTTTTCATGCCCATAGCCAGTATTTTTAATATATACATCACATTTACTCACTTTCAGGACATACACCCATTGCAACACGATGGGGAACAAAGTGGAAGTTATTTTTCATGCCAGCTCTTTGGCTAAGTGTTCTATAAAGCAGCCACTGTACTCCTCCTCTTCCTGGATTTAGCTGTGGGAAATATTTTGATATTGCACACATGAAACAGCTTTGTCCTTTTTAACCTGCCCTATGTTTCTAATGTGTGCTTTCAGAGCTTTGGAGAGTATTTTATCATTTGCTGATATGCAGAACTCTCAGTTTATGGGCAAATTATTAAACTGCCCATCCAAGTCAGTGCAGGTGGCACGAGCAGCTTTCTTTGGAGCTACTGCAAAACCATGTGTGTCAGATAGCTTGCATGTGGGATTGGGTGTCATGGTCTCGCTGAGGATGAACTGTGCTGTAGGTAAAGCTAAACCATTATATAAGCCAAATTCTATCCACTATCTTCTTAAGTGGAACCAATTAAAATAACAAAACTATCTAAAAACATTTTGACTGAAATAATTGCATACTAATGTAAGCAACCAATTCAGAATTAATCTCAAGATCTCCTTATACTAAACAATGCAGAATTTTGTATAAAACTACATATATTGTTGTAAGTACCTATATGCCTGCAAATATAGGTATGAAATAGATATTTATACAGAGATTTTTTAAAAAATAAAGAAATTATGATAATTTGTACCTTTGCTTGAAAAAATTGATTCTGATAAAGTAATCGTCAATCCTTAATCACTGAAGGTTTAAATGAATAATTTCTCATTTTCTAATAAGTCCAGATTGAGTGATGAAATTTCAGCGAAAAGTGGTTAAAATTCATCTTAGCTTTTCCATGCAAAATTGGATTCCACTTTATCAGAAAACTTTCAAATGCAATATTACTCGTTGTTACATACACAGCCAGCAACTTACGTAGGGCACTATTTATCATTCAGACAACTTAAGTACAACACAAAAAATCACCTTGAGACAAATGAGAAATTCTCTCTTGGGAAACCCCAAACTGTATTAATATGATAAGAAGTAGAGCTTTACTTTTCCTTCATTAAGTCTAGAAGGCATTTCTCATACAGCCATGTAAGAAGTTAGAAAAAAAATACAAAATAAAACTAAAAAACCCCCCAAGGTTCAGACATCTTTTTAGTCATATCAATCATTTTCACTTCAACCAACTTTTTTCATTGTTACAAAAGCATTAAAATCCAGATGGAAATGAGCTGCAAAATTCAATGCCCACAGGGAACCCAGTGCTTAGATAATCTAATCCATTTGGGAAACAAAAAGTTCATGTCAGGTATTTAGTAACCAAAGCAATTACCAGAAGCTGAGTATTGAAATTGGGCTGAGTAATATTTCAGCAGATTTCATCAATCCTGCTAGAACAAAGAAAATTGTGGGGCATAACAACCTATTCAGTGTTAGTTGAGATAAATAAACTGAAGAAAAATAAAGCAATGATTGCAGTTATCTGTTATTGTTTCCTAAATACATTGCTCGATATATAATAAAGACAACATTTCCAAACCACTGAAATGTGGGTAGCAGAGTGGCCATTTTGAGTTCTGTATTTGCAGTTGTGTTATTTATGCTGTCCAAATCTTTATTTGCATTGCAATTCGGTCTGCACATCTTTCCTTCTTCACAGTCTCCCCTTAAAAACAGGAGAAAGATCTACCCCTGAGTAAGCAAGAAGTGTAGCATTCTAGGATTAATAATATTAAATCCATTAGTTGAGCAGTTTGTAGGAAAACTGTTCCATATAACCAGGGGCTTCCAAGGCAGATGTGCACCCACAGCACTTTCCCATGTGCTAGAAATGTTTCAAAGGTACTTTCACTGAAGATTCTTTAGGTTAGGATTTAAGTTAGGATTTTGAAAATAGCTAACATTCACTGAGAGAAACTGTCAAAAAATACATTTTTAGAAAAACTTCCCTGAAAAAACCAGCCGTCTTTTCAAGCAAACAACATTAAGTTTAAATAAATTTCCACCTGTGAACATAAACCAGCATCCATGCAAATGTGTCTTATGCCTGCAGAATCTATCACACCAGGCATTTCAGTTTGATTAAATATTTTATGCTCATAGTTCAAAGTGGCTTTATATTTAGTTTAAAATAAACCCCCTCATCATCTTAAAAGATCATCAAGCAGGCCTTGAACGTGCAGACGTTATGCAAATGCTGGTTACAGATAGGCCTGTGTGCGTGTATGGGTGAGTACCGGGCACATCTGCTTTGGAAATTCACTGAGTCATACTTGAAAAACCAGAACAATTTCAACTCAAAAGAAAAAATTCTTTGGTATGCTAAGAGCCCGGCAGCAGAAGGAGATTTTTCACAGGGAGCTGTGTGCTGAGGACCAGCACTGACTCATTTTGCTCCAGCTAACCTCACATCTCTGCCTAATTAATGTGAACAGGAAATTCAGAGTCAGGAGCCTCTGCCACTGTTACCATGGCCCACCAACAAGCTGAGATCTCAGATATCTCAGCAAACCCCTGGGGCACCACTGCAGCTTTTCTTACCCAACTGATATTTAAGGTAATACATGGAAGAATCAAAGAGATTGCTTTGCAAACAGCATGAGTAGTTAGTTACCAAGATCCAGGAAGGAACAGTAAATAAAAGCAAATATTCTTGCAGTGTTATTCATTTGGAACAGCTGCTGCTTATTGAACATTTAGTGTCCTAGGTGTTGGAAGTACCTTGGATAAACGCTAAAGAAAAATACAACGCAAAATCATAAAAGCCTCTCCTGATAAAGAAATTAGGAGCATGGCTTTTACTGCTTGCTTTGTAAGACCAGTTCGTCTATGTAAACTATGGTTATGTTTATGTTTTTTGTCCCCAAGATGCATCTATTTCACTGTGTTCCTAATAAAACCAGTTCTGTTCCTGCAATCACTAATATAGACAAAATGGTGTCATCCTGTGAAACCCTCTGCCTTTTGCACCTTTTCCTGGTTCCAAGGGATTCTAATTCTCAAAGACTGTACAAGGTAAACAACTCTCTAACATTGCATTTTTTAAACCAGTTATGAAATAGAGAATTTATTCTAAGGCAAATTAATTACATCACTGGTCTTCACACAGGAAAGTTTTGCAAAGAGTTTTTAGCACAAAGCTGCCATACTTCAGCTCACTGACCCACCTTTCCACTAACCTCCAGTGCTAGTTTATGGAATATTTCAAAGGAGAAAGATAATCACCTTCAATATATCTAAAACCTTCTTTTAGGCTAATTTTTAGCCTATGAGTCACAAGAAGAAAATAGTGAAACATAGCAAATAATAAAAAGGAAAATAATCAGGATATTCATGACTTGCTAACAAGCCTAGCAGGATGGACGGAAGTAATTTAACTCTGCCCTGCTGAGTCACTTGGGCTGTCCATCTACCCAGAATGAACCTAATTAGCTGGTATCAAAAATGCCACAGCTTGAGCAATGGCCAAAATATATGAGCAAAATAAAATCAATCAGCATGAGACACCTTCATCTCCATTTACTAAATATTAAGTGCAGTAGTTTGCCCCAAATTAACTCGCAGTAATGAAAGCCTTATTTAACAGTGTTTGTTTCAAAATAAGAATGGAGGATTGATTATTTCCAAGTGTCCAAGTTTATCCAACCATTTCATATTCTCCCAGAGCACACTGTATCACAGCATATTTCAACTTGCATTTGTAACAGCACATTCAACCCCAGGACACTTTATTAAAATAACATTAATGCTCTGTCTTAGACAGATAAAAGTAAGGACAAAAATTCATGCTGACACTTTATTATGGTCCTCTAGTGCTGTGCAACATACACACCCCCTGCCTCCACCAGGCACAATAGCTTAGATGAAAATAAGAGTATCTGTCCAGCCTTCCCCAAAATGCTCTTGCTGCACTGCGTGTACACAAACACTTACCACCTCAGTATTTTTGATAGCTGCCTGTCTCGAAGCAGCTCATCTGGATTTAAAGATGAGATGCACAACTTTGCCTTTTCAGCTGTATGAACCATCACTTTCAGATAACAGCACAACAGCCAGTAAAAATAGAGCTCCATTTTAGTTCATCTGTATGTTCTCATTGATTAATGCATTCATTCTATCAACATGAGCACACGGCATGCACTAAGAGGTTCTATTTAGCATACATTTCATTTTGCTCTCTTCTTCAGCTTTGACACAGGTTGTAGCTGACATTTCCACCCAGTCCACATGGCAGCATTTTGACCTTGCTTTTAGAGGCTCTTTAGCATAAAATAATCTTTGTGGTTAGAGCCTGCAACTTATGCTGAATTATGGGTACTTTACAGTAAGGAAATAAAACAGCATAGTCAAATGCTGACAGTACTCCAGTGCTTTTCCCACAAGTCCTCTGAAGAACCAGCCAATTACCCTGCAATTGACACAAGTGACTGAAAAAAGCATCCTCATTTCTAGCAGTCGTAAATTCATTTGCAAGTAGCTCATCAAAATTAAATGTATACTTATTACAGACACAAAGACGTGCTTAAATCACATTAAAGGGATAATTTTATGATACTTGTAATTATTTCCAAGAAAAAAAAGATTTTTCTATGCTGTATGTAGTAATCCTTTGCAAGCTTTAAACTTAAATCTGTTTCTTTACTGAAGTGTTTCCTCGCAGTGTGTGTGAATACTGGTTTGCTATAATAGGATTGCTCATGAGCATCAGGCTTCTGGCATTGATCTTTGTAGCAGAAAAGGGAACACCGCTCTGGGGGTGAAAAAATACACAGAAAGGACTGCATGGTGCTTTAGGAAAAATTTACAGGAAGGGAAACCAACCAAAATTTTGACTAAATCAGAGATGGTTGCATACCTTTTGCAGTCCTGACAAACACTGAGAACATTAAAGAGTTTTATCTAATAATAAATGATTAAGATCTGGTATTAGACATGAAACATTTCTAGCAGACGATGAGAAAAGGAAGATAAAAGGCGAAGTAAGGGAAATAATGGTAGTACTTAGGACTGCTTGATTCTAGGTTTTATTTTAGTTTATTCACAAGGCTTGTCACTCGTTTATCCGAGTCTGAGATATACGTGTGTATTTATGGACACATTGACACACCTTTTCCTCCATTTCCCTGCAAATGTGAGAACTCTTTTATTGCTCTAGATAACAGTATGAATGGACAAAGACAGAAATTTGTGGCAGAAAACACCCTGGATAACACCATTTCCGTGAATCTTGCTCCTCTAGTCTGTGTTATTACTTTAATTATGAGGATATTATATATATTTTTTAGACAGAATGTACCTTACTGTCCAACAAATGAAACTGCATTAGTGACTGATACATACTTTTAAAAGGAGGCATATAATTGACAAAGGAAACTATAAAATGAAGAATTAACATTTAAGTTACAATGCAAAATAGACTGCAACATCCTTCAAAGAGAAAATTATATTTAAAGCCAGGAAACAAACAATTTAGTGAGGGATGACATTTGGATATTTTCCAACACTCTCATAAAACATTGCAATAATTTTATAAACCTTGGCTTTCCTCATCCTTGGTAGTAACATATAGATCACAGGTATCAAAATTCTTAAAGTTCATTCCTAATCAAATGATAGCAAATTTCAAGCTTTACCATTCAAGCCCAAACCCAACCCTGTGCCTGGGTTTTCTACCTTTATAGCAGAAGCAGCTACTCAGTGCTTAAGATAATACTCATCTTCTAGTTCTCTTTCCAGTCATCTTCCAGAGAGGGGGCACCTCTTTCTGATGAAGGCAATCATCACAATTGTCCTGAGCACCAATTCAGACTGCACTACATTCTAAGCCCTTAAAATAAGCTTTATGTAATGCTTCCTAGAAGTGGTTAATTTGACTGATCCACTACAGGAAGTTGCTTCAAGGCTCCTCATTCAGAAGTCTCTGTGTTTGAAAATCCAGATGCGAACTGTTCTGAGTGTCCCTTAGAGCAAGGAACAGAAGAAAATGCTGCTTTCCCAGTTCCTGTGCTCAGGAGTGAGAAGCTTCTAGTCCTCGTGCAATAGGCTTGTTCTTTAACATTTAAAACATTTTTCTGTCCTCTTATGTTTAGATAATCATGTATTTATTTTTATATTTTTATGGTACAAGAAAAATAATGGGATGATGCTTCATGGTTAAGTACAGAGTAATTGTAATCAAGCTCCCAAGCTGTGACATGGATAAAATAACTCCTGACTGCTGTGTTTTTCTATATATAAACCATCTGAATTTAATTCTGATCTATTCTTTGATAAAAAGGGATGTCTGCCTCCTTTGCAAAACAAGACCCTGGAAGAGGGAGAAGCAGCCACTGTTACAGAAGTGCCACAGCCACTAGGGTTACTGCAGAAGATTTTTTCCTGCTACAAAAGATTGTAAAATTATCACACTGGAGTAATAATTTTGCATTAAACTAAACATCTGCAATGGAGCCACACAGACATTTGCTGCAGGGGCAGCAACTTCCACTGGTGGGGAAGGCAGGGGGGACAAGCACTCTGAGGAAAAAGTTGTAAATTATTGACTAATGCAGAGCTAAAGTTCCATGGAGAATGAGAACAGGGTCCACCCTGAAAGCCAGTCTGAGGTGACAAACAACCCTGCAAGGTCCTGTGGGGAAAAGGGAAAAGCCCCATCCCTGCTTTTACTCCCCCATTTGAATCCCAGAGGAATTCCAATGCTACTTAGCAGTCCACCTTAATCAAAAGTGAAAAGATAAATACTAATTCAACAAATCCAGTCTGATTCCTCACCCAAAGACTGATTACTCGAGATCTGCGCAGAAAAGGGTGAATTTAATCTTTCATTCAAGTTGTAGCAGCTAGATAAATTACAGAAGCCCACATAAAATTGACCTTCAACCACCACTTTCTGATAACAGAGTTTCTCACCTTTTCTTTTATCAGATCTGTCTCAAAATTTCCTGCAGCAAGATTTCCCTATATTTAGAAACCAATCAGTGCCAGCAGCTGCAAGAATTGCCCTCCAAGCAATCAAGGGTGGGAAATACATAAGTCAAAAATCCAGTGAGGCAGAAATTTCTGATCAGACTTGAAAGGAAGCTCTCAGGAATCTACATTCATCTAGAAATTGAGAGGCAAAACCTTGACTCTCAAAGCACAGCATTTTCAGGCACAGTTCTGAGGATGGGAGTTTTCAGGCTAAATCTCAGAAAGATAGGACTGTCAAAAACTGCTAATCAGATAAAAAAAAGTACATGATCACTGTGATTGAAGTGAAGAAACTCCAAACACTTTGTATTTTGAAGACTCCAGAACCCGAATTTTACCATGCACATGATGCAGAAAGGGATGCTACTGAAAGAAGATGAAGCAAATTTTCATCCAGCGTGATTATATAATCTCATGTCCTTCCTCACGCTGAAACAGGGTACTACAGGAAATATTTCTCACAAAACAGAAGGTAAGGTATTGCCACAGGAGTTGAGAATTACCTGTTCTGTCTTAGGCAAAACTATTGGATTTCAGAACTGCACTCAGGCCAGAGGAAGGGTAAGACCCAATAAGAAGGGTACATCACAGCAGTCAAGTTAAAAGATGGAGTACACGCCATGGACACTTCCTTATCAGTCCAAAGGCACATGTTTATCTTGGTTTTTTTCAGTGACAGCACAATATAAACTAAGGGCATGTCTGTCTCTCCTCTCTCCGTGGCACTGAGCACTTCAGCTGCCTCAGGAGCAGGGCACAACATACAGCCCCAAACAAAGGCAAATTGCAGCTGCACTTAAACTAAGAAAGCCCTTAAGAAGTAACAAGTCTTTCTCAAGATAGATGCAATCACATTACTGTTAAAATGTATGCTCTGATTTATAGAAATAATGACTCTCAGGGTCCTCGTGGTTAAACACAAGCAGAAGTGAAGGTAAAAGACATCCTGTAATGTATTTCAGAAGAGAACTGTCTTTGAACTAGATGACTTAGAAAGTGTGCTTCCAGACAGAGAGGTGTTAGCAAAGGTAAGGGTATGCTACAGTTCCACCAACTCCTCTTGAAATGCTGTCTGAAAAGGCTGCTGCTCTGCTAAACTTGATACTGTTAGCATTTTGCACAGATTATTTCAAGATGTGACAAGGAGTTATTAGCTGCAGCCTGTCACCTACTATTGCCTTTTTTCAAATTCTGAGATTTTAATTTCTGGGGTTTTTTTACAAAATAGTACATTACACAACCATTTTATTTCCAAATAGATTTAGTTTACAAAAACCAGGCTAATCCACTCATCTTCTGCAAAACGTTTACTAACGTGAACCTACACTTTCTTCTCATCCACTACCACTTAACTTCCAATCACTGTTTTGACATTGGCAAACTGTATCTACATTAGAATGAAATCCAAACAGCCCTAAAAAGAACCAATCACTCACTGCTCATTCTCACTTGGAGAATAGGAAATAATAACAGTTGCTTTCTACTGATTTCACATTACACCAAATCTAAATTTCCACATTGCTGTTAGAAATGTACTCATCAGTCAGAAACATCTGCTCAAAAATTAAAAACAGTTTTTCAATAGAAACACCTAATGAGTCCACTCTTCACAGCTTCTCTCATGCAAATTTCAGACTATTGAATAGAAACTCAATATAGTTGTATTTCACCATAGCTTTTTTATACTACAGGACACACCAGCAAAGTCCCCTCAACAACTGGGAATAGAGCATTAACAAAACAAAATCATCAAAGGAGAAAACACAGAAAGAAGGTATCATTTCAGTTAAGATCATAAATGTCAGAAGACCAAAACTATGCCAATCTGTCATCAAGTCTTAAAAAGTTTTCACTATCTCTCATAATATCACTCCTACAACCAAATGGAAGGGAAATCTTCAGCTCATAAACAGTTCTCCCTGAGTTATTGTGGACAGCTGATAAAGCTTATTTTTGTTTAACTAAAAAAGAAAAGGAAATCATGATACCATCTACCTATACACAAAAGCCTTTTTTTTTTTAACAACTCTACTGCTGTAATCATATTGCAGATCCTGTTTACCTCTAGCAATAAAAATATGTCCTGTTAAGACATATGATAGTGCTAAAGTACTATAGTGATAAAGTTCTTCCAACTCCAGTAACATCTTTCCATATGAAGCATAAGTCTGACTTCTTCTGATATTCTAGAGATAAAACCTTGAATCTTGCTCGGTAACTTCAAAAACACAGCTCAGTGTGGAATTGCACTTTTCCAGGAAGGAGCCAGAACATTCTGTGATTCTTCTTTTCTGACATGTTAATTGTTCTTCCATACACGAGGAGAACAGAAGCAGCAGCGTGCCATATTTATTCAATGAAAGTTGAGCCACAGGGGTTATGGTACATTCCTTCTCCAACATCAGCCAAATTATCTCAGTGCCCAACTTTAAGAGGGTGCAATAATACTCCATCATTTGAGAATGCTGGGAGGCTTATGAATCATTTTAACAGCATGAAGGCAGATTGAGATCATCTCCCTGTTAAGGGAACCTGGAGACAAGCGGCAGCCCTGGTGAATCATTTTCATCCGTCCTTACTCCTCAAAATAACCTTAAAGAGACACTACCACACGTCTCAATCTTCATTCAGCACACACAGGAACTCCCCAGGATTGAAAACGAGTTTGTGTTGTGGCTGCAGTGATACCCACTATTTTATATATATATATATTTATAAGGCTCCAAATTGGGTCACTGTGAAGAAAACCCATGCTCCCTGAAATCTGTTTTAGGGAAAAAGAAAAAAAAAGTAGATATAACACTTGTAGTCATGAGAAAATGCATGACACACAAATACTAAGTTGAGCACATTTGATTGCAACACTCCAGAAAGAATAAAGAAAATGCTTTTGAACATTTCTGTGTAAAGCCATTACTACCAGAATTAGGCACCTACGCATGCAAACTCTGCATACAAACCTTCACATACACGTAGATATTTCTTTATTAAAACGAGAAAGCCTGAGACACAACAGTGGCAAATGATGAAAAAGGTGATAAATTAATTTACTTTTTAATGAGAAAACTCATGACCCTTGGAAAATCAGTGTACTTGAATAAAAGATGTCAGCCTATGTTCCTCCTAGAAACACAATCCTTTAAAGCATGTTTTTTTTTTCTTTTTTTAAACTAATTTTTATGAGAAAGAATGGATCGAACCCTCCCTTTCAAAGAAGAAACTACTCATCTAAATGTGAGGCCACTGAAATTTGGCTGAAGTTTCATCATTTCATTAGTAGAAAGTTTGGATGCTTTAGGAAAATACCTCAATTTTATTTCAGTTTGACTCAAAATAAACCAGCCTGAAAATACCTCAGTTTTATTCTTGGTTAGACTTGTAAGTAAAACAGACTGAAAATACAGAACAGAAGGGCTGCCAATTTCCATTCGGTAAGCAATGCTTACACTTCTCTTTCCAATGTCACAACAGGAAGTGTAACTGTGTTTCTAATGATGCCATAGAGATTTCTTGCATTAAGAAAAAATAAAATACAATGCATATCCTCATTAAAGTACTTGGCGAAGGTAAGTAGGTCTATCCAAATGGCAGTTTAGGGAAGAGAACTATCCTCAGTTTTAAAATCTAATGTTTCCCAAGAGCATCAGTAATCAACACTACCTTAACTTCCACCCTCTTTGGATTCACCCATGAAAGGAAGGAAGGCTGAAGAGAGAAAAAGTACTTTGAACACAGCATCTGCGTGAGCAGCATTTTTGAGATCTCCTAGTCAGCAGTGCTTTAAAAACGGTGTTAATTTTTGTTTGGCCCTGCCAAACACAGCAGCCTCTGCCATGCATGGCTGCAGATTCCCGGGGCAGCTGTCCCGTGCCGGTTCGGGCAGTGCTGCAGGCAGGGCAGGATCGGGGGCACAGAGCTGCCCCATCCTGCCCCAGCAGCTCCTGGAGCTGCAGGACTCGTGTGCCAGGGCCTGAGCCAGGACACCAACACCTCCCGGGGTGAGAACGGCGGGGTGCTGCCAGGGGGCAAAGAAAAAGACAGTCATAAAAGATGATTGGCAATTCAGAGGCTAAATCTCCAATAACATTTTGATACTTTGGTACAGGTTCTTTTTTTAAAAGTACAGAGTAATCCAGGCCATTCTGAAGTCCACACTCACATGATAAAGAGTTATTTTTTCATCCAAGTGAGAGATCTGCCCCAATACAGAAACTGAGGCACAAGATATCACCCAATCCAGACTACAGGATGCCACCAATATACAATGTTGAGCAAACTCCAATGACTTTGGCCCCTCTTGCCAACCAGACATTCCCAGGCTGTGGGTCACATGCTCCTTGACTCTGTTGTATTACAGAAAACAGCAGTAGCAGCACTCAAAGTAACATTACAGCAATATTCTGTTTGCTGGTAAAGTGCCAGTCTCTGAACAGCCTTCATGATTGGAAGAGATGCAACACAAAAATCCATTATTAAAAATATGCAGCAAAAGAACCTATACACTGACTTCAGACTCAAGCTAAACACCAGGCAAAGCACCCTTCACATTCTCTCAGGATAACAGAAATGCTCTTCGGTTCCTGAGTCATGAGGTAAAAGGAGCTTCAAAAGTCATGTTCAAACAACCAGAGACATTCAGAGCAACTGCCCCAGGTAAATTTTTAATGCTAGCAGGAGCCAGTGTTGCCAGGCAAGAAGCGTGTCACTGTGTGAGAGTGACTAGCACCGGGAGGGAGCAGGTGTGGGATGCTGTTCCTGGCCCACTTTAAAGGGATGTCAGCGTGCTCTCGGATTGTGACAGACAGTGGCATCAAAGGTTTGGCAGGATGTGCCGGAGGGCTTCTACTTGATCCTTCTTTTAAAGAAGTGCCAACAAGCTCTGAATCATGGAAGCAAGCAGGCCTTAAAAAATACATACCCTTATCAGAATTCTTCTCCAGTCTAGGAACAAATATAGTTGGAGGAGTTTCAGAAAAGGTAGGTTAATTTCTGGAGTGGCAAGCACTGAGTAGGGTACACAAGCAAGAGGAAAACAGTCAGGTCCCCAGAGGGCCACATGGTCAATGAAGACTTTGTGCTTGCCTGGCCACAATATAATGCCTGGGTTTTGTGCCTACTGCTGACAAGCAGCAGAGCACATTATCTGTTCTGTTTTCTGAGGACAGAGTCAGAAATCTGGCACTGCTGAGTTCCTGGGAGTCCATGGCCATGCACATCCAGCATTGGAAACTGGGAAATTAATGTCTTCCTCTAAAGTACAAGAATGTGTCCATAAGAACAAATAAAAATAAATATTACTTCAAATGCAGGACTTCATGCCATTTTGTTTAGCAAGTCCCACAGTCATTTCGCAATTGTAAATGGCACAAATACCTGATGAGAAGGTGAGGGCGAATTCATTTTATATGCTGCTCAAATAGAGAGGCTATTTTATTTCATATAGTCTTCTTTACTTCCTTCTTGAACCTTTTTGGGCAAATGCATTTGTCTCAACACGTTTTTAAAGTAAGTTTAGAAAGATATATGGATTGGTCAGTTTGTAAAATGCAACAGAAGTAATGAAGATTTTGCTCACTTAACTCACAAACCAGTTTCTAGTGATAGCAAGGGCATCAGTTTTACAGGTAGTTTTCAGTTTCAATGTCACCACTACTCCATTCTTGCAGCATGAGGATTTGTTTGACTTCCTCAACAGAGATGGGTCAAAAATCAGATTCTGCTGATCAGACCTTTAAAAAATCAGCAGCTCCTACTTGATTCAGGCCTGCTACATAGATGCCTTCTCCTTTATTTAAACATTCCTTTCATTTGACCATGCACTTGGTGCCTTCTTTGTTGCAGAATTTCATCTATAAGAAATCTGTAATGAGAATATATAAACATTTTGTGTTTCAAACTCTTGAAGTAGCAGAAAGATGACAGAAGTCAATTCTATGTTAATCAATGGTGTCAGGACATGCTACAGGAACTCAGCAATGGCAGAGGTGTTCCAAGCAATGCATTCTGCTGATCTTATTTCCATAAACATTCATGGAGCCAGGAAACACTTGAGATTCTTACTCCTTAACTGGGAGAAGACAACCTAAAAACTACTTAAAAGCCAACAGACCTAGTCTGAAAATACACATATAAAAGACTGAGCTTCACATGTCCAAACATGCATTGTTTGTGCCATGAAATGGCTCCCTACAGATGAACCCAGCCATTTCAAAGCAAAATCAAGCACACCATTATAGTCACAAGATTTATTCAGTAGGTCAAGAATATGGTATTTAAACAATAGGATTGGACAATACATCAATTAATTAAGTTTATTAATAATCTGGGTATCTACTAATAAAGTAAAGATTGATTATGTGGCTGGATTCAACAGCAGGTTCTGAACGCTGCCTCTTGGACGTGTCACACTTGGTGACATTTAACATCTAACTGCAAAAGGCTGATCCATTGCATCCATGCCTGGAAGAAAGGATGCTGAGCTGGATACAGGGGAAAACAGCAATCACAGGAGCAACTACCCACTAGCACATAGTGTTTGGTGAACAGAAGAGCACAGACTTCTTGAGGCACAACTTCCCTCCTTCCATTCAACTTGGACTGAGTGATTTTTGGCATTGCCCAACACATGGATCATAGGGTTGAAATGTCAAACTAAGAACTGGAATATAATTTACAGTGCAAAATGTATTTTAAAAAAAGTTGAGAGCTGCCTTTATACATGTAAATTCTTTGATGTATATAGAATCCTTTAAATCCTGTGCTAGGGACAAGCAAATCCTGCTGTGAATACAGAACTGATATTTACAGCCTTCATTCTCTGCCTGCTTAGCTGTAGCGAGAAGGCTTAGAAAAATTAAGAAAGTATTAATGCCATGAATCAAACAAATGTCCAAAATATTTAACTTTACACCAAATCTACACCATTTAAGATTATCTCCTTTGTTGCAGCACATGAGGAATGAACTACTACCAACTGCAAAACAATAAAACAATACACACAAAATGAATCCTTCTCAACACCACAGCATGGAGCTTAATTCAAGCTATGTGTACTACTGAAGAAATAATGATTTCTAATAAAGGTGTAAGAACATCACAAACAAAAGGAAAAAGTTCATTTTCATTTTACTGAATTACCTGCACTGTTTGTATTACGGCCAATACAGGACTCAGATGTGGCTGTCTCAATGCAAGGTTTTCCAATGGCCATTATCAGCACAGGGAAAGGCAAGACTACCAAGAAAGTCCTTTCTCGAGTTCTCACAAAATAAATGAGCTCCATCTGGTTCTTTTAACTATGACAGTAACTGCACCCATCGAAGTTGAGGCAGTATTTTTTCTCAATTTGTTTGCATTATTATTTTCCCATACAGCATCAGCCCACTGAAAATCATCGATCCATTCATTACAACCACAATTACTGCCAGTCTTGATATCAAACTCTATTCAGTACCTGAACAACAGTTAACTGATGAACAGAGCAGCATTCTGCAGAAAGCAAACTCAGGACCATGTTCCACGGTTTTGTAGAATACAGGCATCTCCACCAGGTTTAAAGCACTTTCTTGAATACTTGGTTAAATTCTGGCTACATCTACACCAAAGGCCACAGTGGCTCACAGATCACTGAAATATGATAGCAAAAGATACCTGCAAATTAAAGAACCATTTATTTATTTCTCATCTCTGAGCACTTGGCAACTGAGGGTGAACATACACCCCTGGAAATGGCAAGTTACATGATCATCAACCTGCTAAGAGCCCTGATAAAAAGCTTACAAATGTCAGATTGTCTTAAAAAAACCCACAACCATACACAAACACAGGAATCCAAGACAGCTCATAAATTGTTTAAAGGCTATGCCATAAAAATTAAGGGTTTTTTAAACTGAATTGCAAGTGCCCCTTGATAGAGTGACTTGATAATTTGATAATTTGTTCAATTCAGCTTGATTACAAGTCTGATACTTTGACATTATCTACTTAGAAGGTACTGAACTTGTATTCAAATGATTGATATTAAAGCAGTAAATCACTTAACAGACAGACCCTGACCAAAAACATAATTAAATCATTATATAGATAGGTACTGCTACAAAAACAACCCTACGAGGTACCATGAGTGGTCTAGGAGATGTCAGTGCTGTGAGTCACCTCTAGCACAGATGTGCATTAATCACTGCAATACAAGAGCACCCTCCAACAGCTGCAGATTGCTCTCATCCTTCACAGACACACAGCAACCACACAGACAATCACACTTTTCCTGAGCAAGGAAGGAGGACTAAAATACAAAGACTAAATTAGCCACCAGACTGAAATAAAGCACATGAGTTTAAAAAAAAAAATAAAAAAAGTGTGTATGTACATATATATACAATATATACAATCAAAGACAGCTACTGACACTAAATGAGATCTGTAAGGAAAAAGCACAGGCATAACAGAAGCTGAAGAAATCCATTCCCCTCTCTCACTGTTCCACAGTCCAGCTGTAACAAGCCAAAAGCTTAACAGAAAAAAACCAAAAAACTTAAAACCAACCGTAGCTTTATCTCAGTTTTTTATCATCTTTTATCTTCTGACAACATATATTATATATATGAAAGATAGATATATTTCAAATGTTAAAATTTCTATCAAAAAGTGTAGTTTTAACAACCTAGCTATATTACAACTGAATTCTCTGCTATATGAGACAAATTACAGCACAGTTTGATTTCTCTGAAACTTATTCACACTCATGAGGGTGATCTTTTGTTCTTTTCGTATTTTTTTTCTCTTAAAGAAAATCCTTAAGAAAAGCAGACCATTAAGGACAAATGGTACTTAAGACTTTTACAATCACAGATCATCCTATGATGATAATCACATTAGACTTGATTCTTCTTATGAAAAATCTGGCATTTCCTTTGAGGGAAACTTAATAAATAGTCCGACCACAAGGGAAGAAGAAAAAGTGGAAAAATAAATAAAATAAAATACAGTAAGACCTTGCAATCCAGGAAAGCAGGCTTCATTCCAGGGATGCTGTGGATGAGGGAGCCTTTCTACCACAAAATTATTCAAAAGAAATAGACACTGCAAGGAGAGGATGTGGTTAAATCTCGAGACTTTTTTTTTTAACTGTTGGTACACATACTTCCAACAGCTTAGACTTGCTCTTGGTCTGCAGGACTCTTCAGGGAGGTTCTGAAGTGGCTGTGCCTGCCTGCAGGCTACAGGATGCTGACCCCGGGCAATCCTGACCTCAGCAGTGCCACATGTCTGGAACCTCTGCCAGGGACCCGATGCCTTACAAGATCCACCCAAACAAAATCCATAAGGAAACAGAGAGAATGTGCACAAAATTCCAATAAATTTTCCATTTTGCACCGCTGGGGAAAATAATGTTAGCCTTCCCTCAAGGTTATAGGATGTCTGTCCTATAGAATTCTGTCCTACAGAATTTATCTGTCTTTAGGATTTTGTCAAATGTGGAGAAAGTCAGTCTCAAATTCAGAAGTGAGGACAGGAAGGGAGAGGCAGAAGCAAGGAAAGCAGCATAGACCAAGAGCTTCATCACATTTAGACCCCAAAACAAACATCCTTAAATAAACGTCCCTTATCCTCTGCTCTGACAAGTGCTGCAGCTACAAGGTTAAGCAGAATGGATATTGCATTTTCCTTGTGGGTAACTAGGAAAAGTCATGGTCTTTTCAAGTCCACGTCAAGTCTCCCTATTTAACTAACCTGCCTATGGTGTTTCTTTACCATATTAAGAAAATTTGCTGGGGTTCATGCTTTGTATTTTCTTTTCTTCCTGATCTTGCAGTTTTGCAAGATGTCTTTTTATTTACAGCCTGAATTTTCTCACCTCTGGTTCTAGAATTTCGTGTTCCAACAGGACATTCCATTCCAAATGTAAAGACCAAACCAATCTGGTTTGCTATGTCACTTCTATGCACCCCTCATCGTCACATGCTCTAAAAGCTAAACAAGGGACACGAAGGAGGCACACACGGGCTATCCTGGTCATTCACACGTGGCCCATCATTCACACGTGGCCCATCCACATCATTCACACGTGGCCCATCCAGATCGTTCACACGTGGCCCATCCTGGTCATTCACACGTGGCCCATCCACATCATTCACACGTGGCCCATCCAGATCATTCACACGTGGCCCATCCACATCATTCACACGTGGCCCATCCAGATCATTCACACGTGGCCCATCCACATCATTCACACATGGCCCATCATTCACACGTGGCCCATCATTCACACGTGGCCCATCATTCACACGTGGCACATCCAGGTCATTCACACGTGGCACATCCAGGTCATTCACACGTGGCCCATCCAGGTCATTCACACATGACACATCCAGATCATTCACACGTGGCCCATCCTGGTCATTCACACGTGGCCCATCATTCACACGTGGCCCATCCACATCATTCACACGTGGCCCATCCACATCATTCCCTCAGTGAAAAGTGCTTTTCTGAGCAGGGCCTGCAGCCCTGGCAGTGCTGCTGTGAGGAATGACCTCAGAGATGATAAATGCTGCTGTCCTTTACTGTGCCTGTCACAGATTAATTCACTTGATCTCATCTGATGGTTCCACAGGGTGCTAACAGGAGCTAAGTGCCACTGGCAATAGGAACTGATTGGTTCAGGAGATGTCATTATCTCTGAAAAAATGAATTGATAAAAGAAAATCATTTCAGACCAAGAGATGATGGAAGCAACTGATATATCACCATAATTTTTTCCTCATTCATGTAATTCCCAATAATGTGCATATTTGAGCATGTGCTTCCTCTTTTAACTTGGTTCACTTTCTTTAGAACATCCTCTTTTTCTCTTGCAAGAGGTTTTTTATTAAAGTTCACATATGATACTTTGTTTTACAGTTGCACTCTCTGGGCTCAGTTAAAGAAGCAATAGAAAGCCGGCTTCCTCTTGCACATAAATTTCTATATGAAACTCCTCCAAAATAGTAAGACTTTTGTAGTCCAAATTATTAAGTTCTGTGACATCAAAGATCTTGATTAACTTTGCCATCAGAGCATATTTTCATGATTATCAAGTGATTTTTCAATATACTATGGATACAGACTACTTCCATGGTATTTATTCTTTCTACTATGAACATAAGATTGGAGCCTAACTACTTTATTTTTAGCATCCTCTGCCTCCATAATGGCCACTATGATAATCGAGTGTGATCTGTATCACAGTGATGTTTCTTTATTACATTAAGCCCCAATGGAGCACTGTATAAAAACCACTCAAAATCCTTATTTTTCCAAAGCAATAGTTACCAAAAAATGTAGCGTGATAACATACATTAAATGTATGTTAAATATTCTGTCTTAGAAAAATACAGTTTAGCTTTGGTTAATTTTAGAAACACATAAAACTTCAGTTTCAAGCAATTGGAATTTACATTGGGGTCAAAAAAAATTCTAACCACATGGGACAGAAGATCATCCTAATTAGGACTGCTGTTCCTTTCTTTTTTGCTATCCATGCACAAATTCTGATGTCCCACAGGCTCTTTAGTCCTAAAGTTATGCAACTGAGTACTTCTTTTTTTAATATTAATTCAAATTATATTTGATTTTAACTCAAATATTGCTTTAAATTATTTTCATTAAGAAATCCAGAAAACAAAAACTTGGTACAGTAGATCAATTTTGTGAACATTTTTACAATGCATCTTCAATAGCTGTTAATAATTAATGTGATCAATAAAGGGTTCTTAGTTACCCAAGCACAATAATTATCAAAATTATTACAAGCCATAAACTTATTTCCCTATACTTAGGGGCTAATGCACATAGTCTGGTCCTTCAGTGAAATGTTTCTGATCTTTTCACTTAGAATTGTGGGAATAAACTACATCATTAATTACCCTGGAGAGCAGGTTACCAAATTACAAGCATATATTAGACAACAGCAAAAAGCAGTAACTTTTGCCATATTTTCTCTGGTATTTTGACAGTTCACCAACAGTAATATAAACGAAAGCAAATAATCTGTGAATTCGGGTTATTGTTGTTTTTATGATCTCTTTTACGTACACAGTTCTGTGCAAGAACTTACCTGGAAGTGGAAATGACACGCTAATATTTATAAAAGTGTTAAATCTATTAATTAGTTGCAAACCCCATGTATCTGATGTGTGAAAAAAACAAACAAAAAACCACAAAAGAACAACAAAAAATCAGAACCCAGATGCTTAAACTCACCAAGAAGTTTAGGAATGACATAATGCTTTTATAGAGCTCATTTAAAATAATTAGGATGTAATAACTGTGTAGAGCACACACAGACTCTCTGCAAACACAGGATAATGCCATGTTTTCCTAGTTTCAGTAATTTCCCTCATTTTCCTCCATTGTAAATGCTGGACATAATGCCTACAGTCTAAAAAACAACTAGAAAATTGTACCTTTAATTGTCTCCTGTTGTTTCTCTGTCATTTCGTACTGCATTTGTTTATCAAAGCCACTCACACCACCCTCGCCTTTCTTCCATCTCCTTTCTGCCTCATTAGAGGATATTTAACGATATCAACTATCAATTTCCTTGTCAGGTTTAAATTAGGATAGTTATTACCTGATCAATCAATTACTCATTCACGTCAATAACTATTTCACATCTCTCCTGCTTCCAAGACTTCAAACTGCCTTCCCTTCTATACACAGGGCAGATGTTATTCCACTGCTTCCCTCTACTACGACAATATTTCAGATACGAAACGTCTTGGTTTGGTTGAGTATCTGTCATTTGCAGCCATGAACTTAATTATCCTTACTAGAAGGAATTTTATTTGGAGTTGAAAATATTTCTTTTTAAATTAGGGATGCAAACTGAGATGTTGCACCTGCACATGACATTAATTGGACTCTCTGTTCACAAACCAAACATCTTGAAAAAAATGGATTAGAACAACAAGCATCGGTATATACTTATATTTTTTGGTGGGTTTTGATAATAAAACATTTAAAAGATAATAGTCTTGCTTAGTTTAACAAATTGATTTCTTGAGGACTTAACTGCAGGCTCACATCGTACTGCTTCTACAGTCTCACATTTAAAAGAACACAACATGCAACATCTCAGGACATAAGGTCAATGAAACGCCTTCAGATCAAATGGATTTTTAAAAAATAAATACATTCATGTACCAATTAGTACACAATAATCACGTATTATTATAAAATTCATATAGTAAGCAACCTCATGTGAGCTAATTTCCATTCCTTTATATTTAATTTCATCTCTTCTGCTAATCCATTTATATTCTGGCTGTTTAATTTTTCCTGTAAACTCCCTGCCTTAATTTGAAGGCTGTGTTTTGGTCTTTCTGCAATTATACTCATATTGTTGAAAATTGCATGAAGATAACAGGTCCTTTTTCCAGGTGATATATTGATTCCTAGATGAAGGCTTGCACATCACTCTATTCAAAAAAGCATTCATAATGCTCACTTCAATAATTTGCCAAAATACGTGTTTGCACAAAGCTATTTCACTCTGATAAATTGTACACATTGCTTTCTGAATCCTCCTTAGACAGTTGCTTTTGTTCAACTTATCAATACAGCAATTCTCATTTAGAGCTTGATTTAAAATTATACTTCTTTTAATGTCAAAATTTCTTGCTATATTTTGTTCCTCTGCAAAACTAATTAAATGAACGTTTATTATGACTTTCTTTTCCAATGATTCATCTTCCTAAGTTATGGATTAAGACTGCAGTTACCCTTCCCAAGAAATGAATCCTCCCAGCTCTATCAAAAATAATTTGATTTTCACAAATATTATGCATTTTCTCAACTTAAAAGCAATCATTTTTCACAAAGGATCTTGATATAAAAAGAAACAAACCAAATTGTCTCAAAATTTTGGTTCTAACATTCTGTCTTCAACACACATTGTAAGGATTCTATTAAGAAAACTATCACACAGTTTTACTCCAGTGTAACCAGAGCCCCCTTGACTGGCAGAGAAAGACTGAAAACAGAACGGTCTCAGTTGTGGTGTCTGTAATTCCTGGTTTTGGTAACTCTTTCCAAATCAACTCTGGCAATTAATGCTGAGAAACAAGGGCAGTCAGGGGAATTATGCTGTGAGGCACTGCTCCCTGGGCCCCTTCCTAGGCAGTCACAGTCACACAGAAGGGAAATGTAAAAACAGCCATTTGAAAACACAGCCACGTAAGTACACCAAAGCACTTAAAAAAAAAAAAAAATCAACCCAAATCTGCAGCAACTGAAGCATGGCACACACTACAGAAAGAGACAAGTTCCAGAGGTGTGTGTTATCACTGTGCCAGTTTGATGGCTTATCATTCCTGTATCCACAATGGATAATGGAAGCTTATTCACACAGAGCAAACCAAAGCACTAAGCTTCAGCCCTTCAAGGACCACTGGTCCCTGAAAACTTTTGTGACAGAAAATGTCACAGTCAAATGAAAGAAGAAAATTTCAAGTGCTCACCAAAAACTACAGTTTAAGGCACTTCCCACGTTATGCAATAATTTGCTCACTACTGAGGAGCAAACACAGGCTTGTACCACAAATGCAGCTCGTCCTGTCAACAGTTCATGGCCAAAGAAGCTGCAAAGCCCCCACAGTGGAAAGCTCAGATTAAAAGAGCTGGCTACCAGCTTTAGGGAAGAGGCTGTATCAGAAAGCACAGGGGAACTGCACGGAAAATTAAAACTGACAGAAATCACGCTGGCACGTCAGATAATAAAAACTGCACTAAAAACCCAACAGAAATAGGTACAAAGTACCTTTGAATGCCAAAATCCTTGCAGGATCCTATACAAGTCTTTGAGTACGGGTCTTCAGTAAGTTACCTGCAGAGTTTTATACAAGTCCAACTAGAAATGTTATTATTCTTACAGTAATATAAACAAATTCAGTAATTTACTACTTTTTAACGGCAAATAAGATCCTGCTTCACTTTGCAACCAAAATTTATAAGACAACTTATGCTCCTGTTAGCAAGAGGTGACATGAAGAGGTTTAGGGCTGCTGATGATGGATGATGAGAGCAGGTGACACAATGCAGGAGGCCAAGACTAAACACCACCATCCACTCATTGCCTTTTTGTGCTCTGCAGCAACAATGCTCAGGGCCAGAGCTCTCAATACTGCTCTTCATGCAGTTGTTATCAGTGATCAACAGATGCCATCACTGGGTATCACTGAGGAACAGGCTGGTTCATCTCCTCCAGAGAACTTAACCTAAGTGTAAGGAACTGCTGCACCAGGGAATCAGCTGACACTCAAAGCCTTGGGACAGCTCGTTAACACAGAATGACACAGGACCAAAAATAAAAATAAAAATATTGGTTGCTATCACTTTAGCCAGCTGCTACAAAACACTAACACAGTGTGTACAAAGCTGCTTTAATATTCATCATGTCAGGATTTCAGAAATGTATTTTAAAAATTTATATGGGACATTTTGTTCCTGAAGTGCATCCATTTTTCTATCTGTAATAGCACCTTATGAATTTGCCCAAATGAACAGGCGCATTTCCTTTCTCTTTATAAAACAACTAGAATGCTTAAATACAATGTTAATCTGGAGAAAATTCCAGCACTTTCTCTACACTTTGAACACTGGGATTGAAATAGCAGTCATTTTTGCCTTCCAATTATTAGGCTTCCTTAAAACTAATTAAACTCATATTGTTTATCTCTAATCAATTTCAATATAGTGGGAAAGAATTTGATACTTTATTTCTTCATCCAAGGGCAAATACACAGCACAGTCTGCAAGAGACTACCTCAGAGACTATATAATATAGAATTATCTACAGTTACACTACAACCTCACCAAATTTTATCAGGCCCATACACATTTTCACTTAATTTTCCCCACTATTTGTATTAATTTTTCATGAAGACTCAACACAGTAATTTAAAGTGAGATATTGCTAGAAAATTTAGTAAAAAGCAAGATGTGCAAACTACAAAAAACCCCACAAAAACCAAACATTATATATAAATTTTTAAATCCTCTGTGATGAAACCATGCATGCTAATTTCTCAACAAAAGCTATTAATTCTGTGAGCAATGGAAGTGATGAAATTCAGTTGCTGATCAGATATATAAGGTGTCTGTCTGTGTTTCATTGATTGACTTTGGTGCCCTCCCAGCAACATTCACCAATGGACACTTTCCTAGAGCTGAGGCATTTTGAAATCTGTTCTCTTTTGAGAGGTCCCAATAATACAAGCATTGAAAATTCTCTGCCATCTTACAGGAGATTAATTATCTTTGAGATCTCTTAGCCCTTAATCAAAGTCAGCAGACATGGTGAAAAAGTTCAAAATCTAGGCTGAGGTTGACAGAGATGCAGAAAACACCAAATTCATAAAACTTCTTATCTCATACACAGAAGCTAAAAATGCCTCAAGACCAAATTTTCAGTCCTACTCTCTTCTAGTACCCCTGTCTCCCCAACTCAGAACAATGTTATTCAGGTTATTTAGACTGTAAGATATATTAGGGGGAAGTATAATTGTCATTTAATCACTGGTGCACTAACAAGCTGAAGCAAAATGAATGGATTGATGTTCAATAGCTACATTTAAAAAAATAACGACTTCTTTTTTTAATTGGTATTTCATTAATTGTGCTATATACAATTATGTAATGAAATATTAAAAGATTCATAATTCAAAAACATAATTTAAAGCTCTATTACATAGTTTCTTCTACAACAGCTATTAATTTTCAGACAGCTCCTATAAAGATTTACTGCGTTAAATCACACGAGGAAAGAGTGAGCAATCCTGATTTACATTAAAATAGAGGGAAATGCAACAGCTCTGACATTTACCCAAGTACCCAAGTTATCCTCAGGTACTTGGGCTCATCCCTCATTTCAGTGATTAAGTTGTTCAGAGAAAACAGCTCTTATATGTCACATATAGATGAGTCTGCTGCTTGCCCAGTGAGCTTTCTGTCAAATCTTCTGATGTCCCGTGCTCATGCTCATTTTTAATGTATGATTATTGTGTTAGCTCAGAAACATGGCAACTGAAGGGGCAGGAGAAATACTACCCTCCAAATTAATGTAAAAATACCTCAACAAATATTCCATTATTTCATTCAAGCAGTCACACTCCATTGGAATAAAGTTACCAACAGAAGCATCCTGGCTGGAAGGAGAAAGGAAGGAGAAAGGAAGGGGGCAAACACTTCCTGGAACACTACACAGTGTCCAGGTAATATCAGTGGTCCAATTCACCCATTTCTGTACAAACATGCATTGGAGCGTTACAGAGCTGCTGATTCATGGAACATGAAATAACATTTTAGAAGTGTTTTCTACTTTGTTACATAGAAGAATTAACACATTTCTATCTATGTTTTTCCTGACACAACTGGGAAAATCATTCCACAACTGGGAAAATATTTGTACAGAAGGTGAAGGAGCCAGACCTGCAATATCTTTTCCAGTTGTAGCACTGTGTATTTTTGTTTCGGTGAGATGCAAAAGCTTAGCAATAAATTTCAGTTTAGCCAAACACATTTATTTTTAACAGACCTCAAGTTGCCTTTAAATTTATAACCAACACCATACATACGTGTTTCCATATATGCAATGAAAATACTTTAAATTTGAGATCAATAAAAATTGTCATTGAAAAACAAAAATGCATGGTATTGTCTAACAGAATTACAAAAATTGAAAACTTTTAATTAATCAGACATGGAAGAGCTATTCCTCAGCTTAGACATTCCCCCTTCCCATCCTGCAAAGTCTCAGTGGGAGCAGAACCTGGTTTGGCTGTGGCACAGTCAGGGAAAGGCTCAGCTGAAGCCCTGAGGATCCCACCTGGGTACAGGTAACACACCCTGCATGAACGACAACTCATGAAAACCTGACATTGGCATCCAGCAGCCAAACAGTCCCAGACCTGGCTCTGGTGCAGCCAGAAATCCACAGGAAGCACTCCCCAGAGGGAAGCTAAACCCACCCAAGGCACAGAACCCCGTTATTTGAAAAGCAGAGCTCAGCAGAGCAGGGAGCCCTCACACCACACACCCCGCGTGTCTGCTGAGCCTGGCTTCACCTAAACCAACAGCTTCAGCTGTCCCATCGAATGCCTGCCTTCAAATTAAATGTATTTTACCTATAGGTAATAAAAAAGGGTTGATATACAGTGTCTGACAAAAAAAAAGACACCACACACTATCTACAGATTCTGATAGACAGCAAATCAAAATAATTCAAGCAACCAAATGCACTTTGTGGAAGCGGCTTCTTTCACTGTGTAGGCTAAACGTATTTTGAGGAAGAATTACATTTTCTTTGGCAATTTGTTTTATTGACAAAGCATATTTCATCAGATATTGCTTCGCATTTTGTAGACAAATGCATGTTGTCAAATTTCCTATTTCCTTTGGTGGATGAAAAGCATTTTTCCACAGATTCTACACTTCCCTAGAGAGCACAATGAATTCCACACTACAGCAGGTCCTGTGAAGGTGTGTGTATTACAAGTTTATTTAAAATAGTAAGATTTTTAAGAGTATACCTGGAATATATAATGAAAAGTGGCCTTCAGTGTTGATATCCGGGTGATTGTGATATGTGACAGTAATTAATAACCATTACAGTAAGATTAAAAAATAATTAAATCAGTGTCTAAGTAATTTGGTGTGCTGTGATTCTAATGTATGCAGTATTCTTACTGAAAATTTACCCCCAACTTAGAGTAACTATGAAGCCTTAGAATGGTTGTTGCCAAACATTTGAAAACAATTACTCTTCATTGCTTTCTTTCTGATCTATTTTCTTTCATTCCAGAACAGTGTCACTACACTCTATATAGTCACAGACAGAGGGTCTGCTCTAACTTTGTGACAGAACCAAGCTACGGTAATTAATTCAGTTTGTTTGTTAAAATCAGACTATGAACAAGCAAACTAACCAAAACAATCCTCTCCTGGCCCCCAACAAACCACACACAAACCACAGATATAACACTCCTGTCAAGAATATTGATTCAACAAATTACCCTCACATATTTTTCATGCAGAAAAAAACCCAACAGATATTATGAATATTCAGTCCAGTTAAAGTGCATATTAAACACCTATATTCTCACATATAATTCAAAATACTAACTTTACATGTGTAATTTCTCTTCTTTGTTACCAACTGTAGTCATTTCAAGTTAAATCAGAATCTGACTTGAAACAAAAAAATCATGTCTCATTCTCATTAGCATTAAACTTGAGTGAAATTCATTATTTCAGTATCAAAGAAGTATTCTTCCTGACAAGCCTGTCTTCAAAAATAACTTGTGGACAGACATCATGAAGAGCTGCAGAATTATCAGCTGTTTTACCTTAAGGGGCAATTTACCAGCAAGGTTAAAAAGGCCCCCATTTGCTACATTTGAAGAGCTGTGTCCATTAAACAGTGTAGGCATTCAGAGCACTTTCTTTTTTTAGCCAGTTTTATATTTTAGTCTACTTTAATGATAAAAGAATTAGTCATTTTCTTCTAAATTCTCACTTAAGCAAGTAAGCAAATCTATGGACAGTAACAGACAGCTTGCATATGAAAAACACACAGAGAGGACAAAAGAAAAACCTGCAATTTCCTCTGAAATACCCCACAGGAATCATCCACATTTATTCAAAAAGAGCACCAATACGTAAGCAGTGATTTTCCGAAATCCAGGAAACACCAAGACAGCTGGTGCCAAGGGAAACATTTGAAATGGCTGGATGGTCAGCAGAGGAGACACCAGGTAAGTGAAATTTCTGCTCTTTGCACAAACCAACTTACTCTTTTTCCACTTTGCAGTCCCCAGCTTCAGGCACTCCTACAGAACAGGGCATCTTGCAAAGAGCCATACTCACGAGCATTATTTCTCCAAGTGAGGAAGGGCTTCCTCACTGCCTTATTTGCAGCTATCACGAAAGAATTTGCACCACCTTCTGCTTCCCAGAAAAGGCCTCCTACTCCAAGAATTCAACTAGGAGAGAGTCAGGACCCAATGAACCAAAGCCTGGATGAAATGCATGACTTAAGAGTTCATATACCTGTTTGAACTACATTTACAGAAGATGACACTGGCAAAAGATTTCACTTAACTACTCTTATTTTATAGTGACAATATTTGTTTCACCTACAATAAATGGAGTAAACTCAACACTGAGTAGAAGTAACATTTAACTTACTTTAATAACTCACTTTAGCAGCGAGCACCGAGCAAGAACTCTGCCTATAGAGAAGCAGACACCCATTGCAGGCTGCCTCCCTGCCTACACACCAGTCACCAAGGTTTTGTTCTTTTCTAAGACTTCTTCCTGCATCAAAAATACCTGTCATTTTTGGAACACTGTCCCTGGCCACAACAGCTGAAAGCCTTCCCTTCTGAGGTCCTCCCACAACTCACCTTTACTCCTCACCCATATACAGAAGTTACACCGGGCTGAACAGGTAACAGTGCCATCTTCCCTGAAAGCCAGCCTCTCCCCCTTCAGCCCTGCCCAAATCATGCTGCTTCACCTTCCTTCAGCACTCTCCTCCCCGAGCAGCTGGGATAACCAGCCCCACCTCCAGCATGAAACAAAGATTCTGCACTTACAGAGGAATCAGGGATGGTTTCCTGTTGGGTTCCACCACGGGTGTTTTAGAAGAGCAGGCCTGAAGGCCCACAAAAGCATCTTCCCCAGGCCCGGTGGTCACCATGGAAACACTTCCAGGGCACCTGAGATGGGCTGGAAAAGAGGACCATGGGTCAGTGACCTTCTTGAGCAATGGCCCGGGAAGATTGTGGTCAGTGGCCTTATATGGGATTATTTACACCTTCCCATAACAGGTGATATCTAGGGAATACTGCAGGTGACTGGTGAAATCCTGGGATTTGATCTTCCTGTTTCTATGAGGTTCTATCCTGGTTGTGCACGGGTATTTAGGTACCCTGAGCTGGGCAATGAACGTCTTTGCACTGCTCCATCTGCCATGCACAGTCCTTGCCCAGTGTGAATGCTGCAGTTTCATATTTGTATTTTTGATTGCTCTGCACACCTAACTGGAATGCAGATGGTTCCACTACGGCTTTAGCAAAACCCAAAGGGGACTGAGTATGGCCTGCTACCTAGAACTCCCAGGGAAACAGCATTTGGGCAGCCTGCCCACCTGTCTGATATCCTGGCCAGGTAAAAGGATTACAGCCAGGGTTTACTGCTCCCTGCTCCTCCCAGCTCATCAGTTCTGCCATGGAGGAAGTTCTCAGTGTTCTTGGCCCTCATACATGCTCCAGATGGTTCTTGGGTAAAGCTTCTTAAAACCATTTTTGCCACCGACATGTGGCAAAAGGAGTCTCAATCAGAATTATTATTGTCAGGGCTGGAGGGAGACAAAGAAAAAACGAAAGCATCAGGAAGAGTTCAAATGTGATTAAAGGTTGTGGCACAACACTAATGCTCTTCACCTTTTCCTTCTCCGAGTTTTGCTGGTAAATTCATGTCAAAGGCTTTGTTTTCTTTTTCCTGCTGTGCACATGGCATGCTGCAGGAGAATGTGCTTGTAAAAGACCAGCCAGTTTATCTAGTTTAGCTCCAGTTGAGATCAAGGCTTCCCAATTTCACCCATCTGAACTGGAGTTCTTTCCCCTCAACACTGCTACTAGATCTCCAGGTGATGAACTAAGTAGATTTACACTATCAAGAATGAAGGTTCATTTTTTGCCCTGGTTTTCAAGCACATATGTGGGTCCATGCACATGCAGTTACCCTAAATAACAATCACTCAGGACTTTGGGAGCAGCAAAGGTTCTTCCCTCTCCCAATTGCAGAGGTAACTCTCTTTCTCTTGCCTTACACAGACCAGTCCCCATCCTGCTCCTGCAGTCCTAACTCATTCCTTGCTACATCTCACCTAGATGTGCCAATTTCTTGTGAATTAGGAATGCACTCCTGGCCATACAGTAGAAGATTACAGATCAGGAAACCCTTTTGAAACTGAATAACAGCTTTAAATTGTACAACCAAAATCCAGAGAAAAATATACAGTAATTTGAAAAAAGAGCATCCCTGTAAAACAAAGTCCATGTTTAGAATTAATTATACCATTTCATATTGCAAATTGACATACAAAAATATATATTTGTAAGGCCATGCATATTTAGTTCTTTGTCTTCAAGGCAAACTCTTCACCAACTTGCTTTGAAGTCAAAAATTAATAAAACATTAGGTGCACATTGATACTGTGTATCTCCTCAATAAACCAGAAATAGTCAAGCTCACTCTTGTCTTTATCACAAAACAACTGCACCATAAGAGCAGATAGATTATAGCTCACCTAACCAGCACAGGTTAACTAGATAGTTGTATTTCAATTAAAGAAAAAAGCCGATTGTTGCATGTCTTATTATCATCCTAAAATATCTTGGCAACAATTAATAGTTACCCAATTCATAGAAATGGCTTTCATTATTTTTGAAGCAGCTACTTTCTTTGAATGTAATGACTAAGAGAAAAGAAACATCTGTTTCTGTTGCTAAGGAGATCGACTAAAAAATAAAAGAAAGAGATAAGACAAATATTTAGGGTATTTTTTTAAAAAGAAAAATTCCTTCCACTTGTGTTCAACCACATGCTTTATAATCAGCAGCACAGCCTGCTATCACATAACAAAACACCAGTGCGTTTCTCTTTTTGCATTGTGACTGCTCAACTGCCAGATATTCTGCGTATTTATTCAGGGACAACACAGCACAACAAATGAAGATGCCTAGACACGTTCACCAGCATCTCTGTGTCTGGAGTAGCTGCAGATGCTCATCCTCAAAAATGGGTATCTGCATAATAAGCTGGATTTCTGCTAAAGTGAGGGAAACTTCAACTGTCCGTGAAATGTGCCACATGACAGTTATGACAAAGATAATATTAAAAAATAAGAAGAGGCGGTCTTGTAAAGCCAAAAAAAAAAAAAATCTCCACCAGTAGGCAGATTGCTTTAATGCACATGTTCACAGGACTGTAATTAACCTGGTGTTGTACAAGCACGGCGCAGACTGCCAAGGGGTATAAAAAGCTGGGTCAGTAAGGATCCATGTGAAGCAAAGCTGCTTCTGCTGTACATGCTCAAAAAGGTAAGGTTAGACCCATCTGCCAGTAAAATAGGTGGGCAGGTGCAAGGCAAAAGCAAATCAAAATCCAGTTATATTGAGTTTATAATTTTAAATTAATCTGATGAAACTCATACTTAGGTATATTTTGGTTTTCTGTAGTAGATCACGTAAGACAATAGTAATCCTGTTGTTTTCCATTTCAGGTCACTGTAAAGGTGCCAACACTGTCAGACATATTTACATAAACACAAACTTGTAAAAGGCCCAGTGTCACTGAGGATAAATAATAGCTTGAAGACAACTAGCAAACCACAACCTTCCCTGCACACAGCTTCAAGTTCAGAAGCGGAATAAGAGTGTAGCACACAGATTATTTGTGTTCTGGCTCATGGTGGCTCACAGAGCCCCTGGAATGGCACAGGGCCACAGCACAGCCCTGTCACTGTCCCAGGCCCCACTGACCATCCCCCGCTGTGTCAGGAGCGCCCTTGGAGGCCTCCCTGTTATGCAGAAGGGATTTATTCCTGCCAGGAGTCCTGTTCACTCCGTGTGTCCCTTCCTGCAGCCAACCCCAGGATGACACCCCAGCCTTTCTTCAGGCTGGCTGTCCCTGACTGATGCCACAGCTCCAGCAGCAAGCACAAGGGGCTGTCAGTAGGGATGGGGTGCTGCTTCCCAAGACAACAACGCCCGGGAACGCTGAACATTTCCATTCTCTCTCTGATGGTAGTTTAGTTTTTATCTACTTCTGTTTGCTTTCTATCACACCTGATTTTTGAAGATCCCATGCAAGCAGATACAGGTTGCTGACTAGAAGCTAACTTGTGATTTAATTTCAGACTGATTCACAATCTGGCTGTATTTTATAACTTCATTTTTTATTTGTACCTGCTACTTCTAGAAACACAAACAGTGCAACAAAAAGCAAAGGAAAAACCTGAAAGAAAAAAATCTATTTATCAATATTCCCTTCTCTTAAAGATTTCTTTTTTTTCTTTTTCCTTAAATACACATAAATAAGCTGTTCATGAAGGCAAAGGCACCAGCCTGGGCTGGAATGAATGGAACTGAAATGCAGCTTTATCCTCTCATTCTTCATATGTGTGCTCTACTCCACCAAAAACATTTATCAGACACCTACACAGTCACACTACCTCAAACTCCAGTCACAAAGTAATTACAGACAGAGGGTTTCTTCCAGGACAGATGCTGACTGAGAACCTTTCCCTTTTCACAAGGTAGCTCTGAAATAGTTCAGCCCAGGATTCATCATCAAACAGGAAGGGCTACATCAATCTCAAACACACAGAACTTCTTTTGAAACCCCACCAAGTTTCCAGGAAGACTTCAGAATTGTTTGCACAAAAATCTGGAATTGCCAGTGCTGAGTTTTCACTACAAGAAAGGGGTAAGACTATAAATAAAGGACAGATTACATCAAGAGCACCACAGACAGGATTTTACATTTTCCTTCATGTCAGCTGCCCCATTCAGTGCTTGCAGCAGGTTATACAGACTGTTTCACAGAGCACAATCTGTCACGAGCTGTAACTGTTTTCTTTGGGCTCTCCAAGGACAGCCCCAGAATGCACAGAATGTTATTTCTAGAGTTTCTAGGCGAGACCTGTCCCCCTCAGTCTCACTTTAAGAAGCATTCAGATGGTTATCCTAACATTTCCCACAAGCTTCTACTCCAGGCCAGCCTGAATATCTACAGCATTTTCCCCCACCCTTTCACCCACAGTCCTGTATTCCCATAGAAGGCAAAAGATGAGTTTTCTTTTTAAAACTATGATATATATTAAAACTTGCCCTTAGTTAGAAAAATCAAAGGTCAAAGCTCAAATATTATTTTCCCCACAGAGCCTTTTTCACACAGAGGTTCATATCCCACTCAAGTTTATGAAAAATATATGAATTATACAATGTCCTTTTTCACACAAAATCTCATATACCACCGAAGTATTTGAAGAATATATGAATTACAGAATGTCATGGCACAGAATGCAGATTATTGTTAATAAAATTTGTACCTGACTCCAAGAGTATTCTTATAAAATAGCAAATATTATCAGCATCTATTTATCAACTCTCAACTTTGTATGCTACATCGTAGTCAGTAAAAAAAAAACCCCAAAAAATCAAACCACAAACCAAACAGCAGGACTTCAAACATCCAGTTATCTTTTCGAGTACATTTTTACTTGACCTTTAGTGATAATTGGGTATTTTTATATAGTTACTTTTTCTCGCTACATCCTTCTCAGTCTGAATGCTTATATCTAAAGTCCACTGAAATGTTTTAAGATACAGTAATTTATTTTTTTAATTATCCTAGACTTACTTTTCTGCTTGAATTATTCCCATCTTCCATACATCTGACAGAGGCCTGAATTTATCCAAAGTAATATTCAATTCCTCATCTGCTCATGCAGTTCTTGAGAAATGGCAGTGCTTCCTTTTCTCATAGCAAATCTTGTGTCTTAGAGAATGCTGCCAAATAAATTTCTCTTCCAACAAATATGTTTGCAGTGCTAAGGCTGATGTGTGGGCATATGTCCTGATAAATTTAAAACCACTCCTAAAGGTAGATAGGTTAAGCCCTATTAATATTCTACTGAACTTCATAACAAAGACAAAAATGTAAAAAAATGGTACTTGGTGCTATGGCATAATTTACGAAAGCTCGGGCAACACCTTAATTCTACTTCTGTAATACCACATTAAAATGACTTATTTTAATTGCATAAATGTCCCTGTTCTTTCATCATGCTTAATTTTTGCTGATAATTCCAGAACAGTGTCCATTCTTCCGTATTTATTTAAAAAATAAAATTAAAACAATTTTCTAATGCATTGTTTCTTATTGGGATACAGACTTCAGGTATGGGGCAAGGAATAAGAGCAATGTAGCAATGGTGATTTATTGTTCAGTTGGTAATTTAGAATAATTTAAATAAGTTTTATGCTTACACAGGATGGTTATCTGCCTTTACTGCCAAAAGAGTTACTCAGGGGAAAAATCAATAGCAGAAGTTGCATTGGTTTTGTGGCTCCATTTCTGAGTGCAAATAATTAACTTATCAAGCTCTAACTGTGAGTTTGCTGCTTAAGAACTAAAAGATACAAATACTCAAGAAAACATTATTTGTAAACTTTTGTTCCCTTTTAAAATTGTTGCAAACTAATAAATCCAGCATGGTAGAGGCACCCAAGTCTGACAGTAAAAAGAGGGCTTCTTCAGCAATTTGCTTAAGTAGTTTTGACTATTTATACCAATGGGAATTTACAGGTTTCCAAACCATACAGAATATGGTCTTTTATACAGAGTGGCAGCACTAAAAATGCAAAAAAATTTGAATCCTCCAGACCCAGAACTAAGAGCGCAGTAGTTGGTGTGATGAAGAGTCTGTTTTCTTCCAAATCCCACAGAAGAAGGGAATTTACTGTCAAGATGCATAAAGCTAAGAAACTGAGTCCTCCCTTGAGGATAAGTCCAGAAGGGCTTTGTTCAAGAAGTTAAACTTGTTTTTTCTCTAAGGTAGTCACTTTCTAAAGGCTTTGATCCACCATGATGGGATGATAGCAGCCTTTGTTGAAAACAAAGCAAATTTTTTTAAAAAGCAAACCTAACAAATATGCTGAAATATTGATGTCACAGCCATGGCCTCTGAAGAACACAGAGGATGCTGGAGAAGGACACAATGGAGGGAAATGAGTCTCGACAGCTGTTTGGGAACTGATGGTGAGTCTTTGACAGAGTATAAAGAACAAAAGGCAGAAACAGGCAGTGCTGAAGGGCTGGGCAAACCACACAAAAGAGTTTCCACAAACTGGGAAGTTACCTGCACTTCCTCATTACCAGGAAATCTGCAGGAACACAAATATAAGGAGTGCAATAAAGAACAGACAGTACCTGCTCAAAAATGCAAAGTCAACAACAGAACCCACAGCAGGCTGAAAACAAGTGATGGCACCAGCACCTGGGACAGAACCCAGGGCAACTTCCCAACCCCAAACCTGCAGCTGAAGAAAACTCACATGGTACATAAAGACAGAACAAAACCCTAAAGCCCCAAAATGAAACCCCAAATCAGCTGATGTACCACACTGTGTGTGACCTTGTAGTGCTCGTGTTTCCCCCAGTCCTGAGGCTCTGAGAGGAGCCCTCTCTCAGCTGGAGGAACTGCTGGGGAACCTCTAAAGCAGACACTTCACTGCCAGGGAGGGAAAGCTCTGCTCCTCACAAACACCACTGAGCTCCTTGTCCCAGCCTGTGTCTCAAACCAAACCCAGAGCAAACTGCCCCAGACATATCATGGGGAGCTGTGGATGCTGAAAAGCTCTCAGCAGAGAGATCTCTCAGCTTTCTGCAGTGTTCTGTGAGAGCTTTGTCTTTCTCACACAAGCCATGAGAAACAGTGAGATGGTTTTGTAAACGAGTTCTCCATCTTAACACCTGCAGCTTGTTTTCCAAGTTTGTTATGGCTCTTTGGGGAAATGTTTTGAAATGGGTGTTGTAGGGTTTCACCAGTCATGTTAAAGAGCTGGATGGTCAGGGACCAATGGCCCTATGCTATTCAAGCGAACTAAGAAATATAAACCAGTCTGTAAAATAATTAAATAATTCAATTTCTTCCTGGATCAAGTCTATGTCGTTTGTCCGATGTCCCCGGGACAACAGCGACAGGGAGCAATAAGAAAAGTTTTTTTCTTCAAGCCCTGAAAATCCTTCCTGGCCTCAGTATTTCCCAGAGCAATGAAAATAAGTATTGTACAGGATCTAGCCACCATTTTGAAGGTTGAAGTAGGCACATTCTCAACCTCAGTTACTGCAGGGAATTATGAATTTGGCTTCATGTTCAGCTTTGCTACTGACCTGCTGTCTGACCCTGGGAGATCACTTGTTGTTATTTTAAAAAACAGACAGCAAAACCAAACAAACCAAGACTATAGCAGGGGATTTTGAGATTGAGCTATCAGGTGTTTTCAAATTTTCACCAAGGACCTACTTCTGCAACCTTTCCCTGACAAACTGCTGTTGAGATACAGAGCAAAAGTGAGAGCTTCTGGACCAGTACCTTTTATCACTTAATGTTTTTTCTCCGGGAATTTGGTGTGGGAAGTACTTGTCAATCTGTTCCTTAACTATTTGAAGATGGGCTATGAAGATCCCTTAAATACATGAATATATACACAGAGCATATACAAATAACATATATGGACTATATAGATACATTTAGAACAGTCAAAACAGATTTCAGGAATCCCCTATTTCATACTTCTAATTATACAGAACTGACAGAAAAGTGTCATGAAACTTAGACTTGTAAAACAATAAATATAGAAACCTCCACAATCCCACCAGATTTTCTTTCTCAGTATAAAGCATTACTTATACTGAAGTATCTTCTTTTTCTCGTTTTAATTTTCTTATACTACATTAATTTAGAAAATTTAAACATTCAGGCCCTTAGAGTAATTTACTTTATAAGTATGAAGCACGGATCTTAATAGCCTAAAAACTAAAAAAGCACAGTCCTGGAGTTAGAAATTAACCTTCCAGCAGAAAACATGTAATGACAACCAAATGACCCATTGCAAACATTGCAGAAGAATGTGCTAATTTTTTTTCAGTGTGAATGAAAGATTTGCCATATCTAAACCCCACAATTTTGCCATGCTTTTCAAGACAAGTGAAACAATTTAAAATATTATATTAAACTAACTCGAAATGAGAGATTTACTTTACAATAGACAGAATCTAGAAGTAGCTTCCTGTGAAATACTGCCACTGAATTTAATGACTCGAGTATGAATTCTCAGGTGTATCACCGAAAATTATACTCAGTAAAATTAAAAGCGAAGACAGATTTTTTTTTTTTTTTTAAGTAGTTTTGGTTTGGTTTTATTTCCTTATGGGAATCTATCAACCAAAGGTTATGTTTCCTTCACTCTTCAGCCACTGCTAAGCAGGACAGCCCATTTCCACTGCTGGACACACTAGGGTAAGTGTGGTACTTCATATAATTACCTGAATTCCCAGAGGATATGTAGAACAGTAATTAAATTGTAGGGTGTCTTGTGAGCATCCTGACCAGCAGTTAGAAACACCACCAAAGAGCAGATAATGGGAAAGTTTCTTCTCTTTGTCTTTTCTCTGCACAGCACATACAGTCTATACACAGACATAGAACTTCATGGTATGCAGCCAGTCATACAGATTAAATAGTTTTTGTTGTGTTCAGAATCTGAATAAAAGCCTCATTTGAGTAAAGAAAAATTTCTTTTGATGCCAGGAGCAATAAAATCCTAACATCCTAATTTGATCCGGAATTTGTCAGAATGAGCAAGTCCAGCAAATGAACAGGCAGGTAGATAGGAAAAAGGCACATTTCTTTTAGTGAGGCCTTCTGAAGTAATTCAGTTGGGCTGGAAAAGACTGAAGTAGATTCTTTAAAGCAAAGTGCAGAGACAAATTGCTTTCCTCTACAAAAACACTTTCCTGCAGAGATCTTCCCAGGCACTTTTCAAGCATAGATGGAACCATTTTGGTCGACAATATAAACACATCTCTGAGCAAAACAGCACACTAAATTCAAGTTGTGAGTACTCACTGAGCGGGAGGTCGGCAGCCTCGGTCCCGCAGTCCTTAGGGGTCGTGTCTTTAGCTCATCAGGTGAGAGGGAATTCTTACTGCACTGGGCAGTGAACGGCAAGAAGGATCTGTCAGAAAGAAAAAAGTATAACTTTCAGAAAAAAAACCCCTATAAAATACTAACAGAAAGCAAAGGCTTTAACAGTGTTTTGGTACTTATCTCGCACAGATTTAAGTACCTAAAGGACCCCACGATCTGACCGCACCAGGATGTAAGAAATAAACCTTCTAGATTAGTCTTTCCTTATGTCTCCTATTTTCCCTCCTTCCTGTCCCAAATGCAGACACTCAAGCAAAGAGATTTCTTAGTAATCTAATTTTTACACTGCTAAAACTAGTAAATAAGAAGGGAGCACATCTTCTCTACTCAGTTCAAAAGAACAAAAAGACACGATGATCTTAAACAGCATTCCTCAAAACTTTTGCATCAAAACACTTTTTCCACTGGACATTTTTATTACAAAAATGTTTCAATTAAAATACTCTTAGGTGCCATCACTTCACAGACCATTTTTTGCTCTTTCTGTCAATTTATTCTTTTCTTTCTCAGTATGCAATACCTTCTAATACCTGTTGATTCCCACAATTTCTTCAGAATTTCTATTATCCACTCACATATTTCTGGAAAAACAAATATTACTGAATATGTCCATAGCCTCAGCAATTTCCACCTGGTCAATGAAACAATCCAGGCAGAGCCAAAACCATTTGTAAGATGACTTTGAAAAAAAATATATGTTTCATATTGCATTATGAAACTGAACAATAAGAAATAATGGTGAAGAAGCGATTGGTCATCCTGCCAAAGAAATTCAAATAGCTGATGGCAGCCCACTCAAAAAAATACAAAATCCTCACAGGCTGGAGGGGGGAACAGACATGTTAACCACCAATATTAGAGCCAAATGTTTCATAAGTATGTACAAAAACCTATAAAGACAAGCTAATGCTTTTCACTGTTATGCATGAAACTTTTAAGCTACTTTCTTTTAACAGTAAGAGCATTTAACACTGCTTTATCCATGGCTTTCACTGAATTTAAATTAATGGTACTTATTTTTGGTTAAAAAAGAAGCTTGATGTACTAGCACTGCTTAACTGCTGAGGTTTATCTCCCTGGAAATGAATAGGCATAATTGTATTTCAGGCCAACAGCTTTCCATAAAGCATCAAGTATTTGAATAAAACAAAGACTTTGATACACATTGTACATTAGTATCATGTAAAATCTTTATGGCCAGAATCCTGGCATAAAATTTTCTAAGAATATGAATCAAGGTGAAAAAAAAAAACCCAGTGCTTTTAATGAGCAAATGTGAAAGCTGAAATACAGATAACCTCACTAATTAGGGTTTGGGATGCAGTCTTTACTTTCATAATCTCCTTATTTTCACTATTATGCTCACTTTCTTTTGTGCAATCCTATCAACCTATGCCTAAGTGCAAATTACACTTCTAATACCTACCTCCTGCTTTGGTAATTCCATGCCATTTACAGTATTTGCTTGTAATTGTTAATTCTTTTACACCTTCCCTGTTTGTGTCTCACTATTTCAGGAGCTGCTGGATTTGAACAGCAATATCCATAAGAACAGTGTTGGGTTACAGAGATACAAACATTGATAAACGACCAAGAAAAAGAACAAGAAGTAATTTGGGAGAGCTAAAATCTCCCTAATAAGAAAACATCTTTAAACCTCAGGAAAGCCCACCTCATACCCAGGGTTTTAAAACTAATCCCGGGGAGCTGTTGCCTAACAAAGGGACACACGGCCACTTTGGCACTGAAGCTGAGAAGTGTTTTGGCTCAGAAAGCCAAGCTGGACCCCCCGTGCCCATGGTCAGGCCTTGCTGTGGCACAGCCCCCGCTCCCCCCGGAGGGCACAGCTCCAGCCCAGCCCCCTGCCCAGGCACTGCCACCCTGTCACCCTCGGCCACCGCGCCGGCCCCACTGAGCTGCTGGAGTCCTCTTCTCAAGGAGAAATGTGGAGGGAAGAGACAACATCATGCAAAAATGACTTTAAAAACAAGGCTAAAGTAAGTACAGAGCTTTTCAAACTCATAGGAGATGCAAAAGCATATGACATTGTAAAAAAGTGCAGTAGAGCTACAATTCCAATTCTCAATTTTTCCTTTGTCCTGTTTTACATGTGGGAGGTCCAAAGACAGATGAAACTGTCTAGTTATAACAGAACTGGAAAAAACAAAACAAAACAAAACCCAAACAAGCCAAACAAAAAAAACCCATTATAAATCCATGTAGCAAATTAATTAACAAAAATCAAAACAGGTTTCATGTTTCATTACAGGGTTTTCAATAAAGTATTTGTTACCAAGACTGACTGAAAATACAATCTGACAAGCTCTAATATTTTTTTGCCTTGAAGAGCTTTTCTGTAAGAGAGCAGGGGAGAAGTGTTTGTAAACATTTACCAGTATTTACAAACAAGCCAAACCAAGCAAGAAAAGAAGCAAAGCCAAAGGGAATGAAGCTATTCCTTTCAGACATCTCTTACAATAATACTGGATACTTTAAAAATAATTTTGGCAGGTACTACACAAGCAGCAGGAAAATGGAGTGCAGTGTTTCTCAGCAGAGAAGTCACAGTGGCCACACCAGTGCAGCAGAGTGTGCCCATCTCCAGAATGGCTCTCCACAGCAGTGCCAGGGAGGCACACGAGAGCAATAAAAACTCCAGGGCTGCCCGTCTGCACCAGTGCCACCCTCATGCCATTTAAATCCCAGCTATTCCAGCAGTGCTAGGAGCCACAGCAGCTGGCACGGAGCAGCAGTACAAAGAGGGTTAAATAAATGGAAGGCAGAGTTGCAAATTACTTGGAGTGCCACTGGAAGAACTGATATAAAAGCCCATAAATTTACTACGTGCTGCAAGATCTGGTCCTTTAGAGTAATCTGCCAGGACTGCCGAGATGGTATCTATGAGCAGTCAGACACTTAAAAACTTTGAGAGAGGATTTGGCACACTTGATGCTGTTGCATGTCTTGCCCTTGGTAATGATTAATTAATGAGTCGTGTTTCTTAGATGAAGGTTATAGATTACACACACAGTAATGATAGAAATGAAATATCACAGCTGCAAGCATATAAAAGCCAGGGAACAGCAAAATCTACATAACACAGACAATTTTTCCTGGTTGGTACATACTCTATGTTGTATTTTATTAGTAGTATTTTTATTTTATTTTTTTTAGTCAGTAGATCATTTAGCACAAGGTACTCAGAGCTTCACTAAATCAATTTCCTGCTGGTTTTTGCCACTGCTGGCCCCAGGCCAGGCAGCCTCCCCAGCTCACCCCGCTGCTGCTCAGCCCCAACCCCTCCATGCTCACCGCTCCCCAGGGGACACTGCTCCGCTTTAACTGGCTGAGATCTTGGCACCAGAGGATGGAAGAAGTGCCTGTGAATGCCACGTGCCCAATTTTCCTTGCACTTGGCATTATACAGCACTTTGCATGCTGCAGGACAGGTCTGGGTGCCTTCAGTGTAAGCACTGATAAGCATTTTTATATATCCAGTAAATAAGGGACAAGTACGCATCTACTGGCTATGCCACAGCCTGGTTAATGCAGGAATCTACCACCATGCAGGCACCTGTGGGACACAGCAATTCCAGCTCCCGTCTCTCCTCAAGGCTGCAGCCACAGAAGCACATCAGCACAGTCACCAGCTTTGTGTTCAGGCTGCACTGTTCCCACCAGAACCTTGCTTGTCACCTCAGCAGCCAGCTGTGCAACACCTGCCCTCCTCCGAGCCAGCACAGGGGCTGGTGGCTTACTCCATGAGCCTGGCTGGGCCCCTCACCAAAGTATTCCTGTTTCTTTTGTCTCCTCCTGCCACAGCTTTAGTCTGCAGCAGTTCCTCGCTCTGGCTCCACGCATTGCCACGGGAGGAAGCAGTGCCAGCACACGCAGCTGGAGTGGGAACACACACAGGATCCTGATCCGGGGCTGACAGCAGAACTGCAGTGTGAGACAACACAAACCACTTGCATTATATTATATCCCTCTCCTGAACAACTACTTCATGGACTGCACCCCAGCAGGAAAAAACCCAAACCAAATCCACTGCTCTGATCTTACAAACACCACCCTACGCGGCTTCCCAAGACTGAATTGTTCTTAGACTGCACCTGATCAAAGCACTGCACCGATGGTTCTGAAGAAAAGATATCATCATGCAACTTCACCCAAAGGCCAGGACAAATCCAAATTAAAGATCTATGTTTTGGCTATTAAGTCCTTGACTTCTCTCACTGCTACACCCCCCGCCACACATCTCTTTTTCTTTGGCAACTTGAATAATTGCCTTGCAGTGTAGCCAGTTTCAATAAAGACAGAGGGATGTTTGCAGAGAGATTGCTTGCAAGAAAAACTGGTACACAGTATTCAAAAAACAAATCTAGTACTTTCATGTCATCTCACTTTGTATCCACAGAGCATACTTTATAGTCAATGTATAGTGTATTTATCCTCCAGAAGCTTATATAAACTGATGATTTATAAAATTCTGAACATTCCAACAAATTAGGGAATATCCAGAATTTCTATTCAGTTGAAATTTAACATACATGCCAATTACTTAAAGAGATATTGATCACAACATAGCACCCTTGACAAATCGGAGTAAAACTTTCAAAATATGTTTTTCCTGTCCTGACATCAATACATATAATGGAAATTAGGTTTCTGAGCTGTAGACCAAACTTGAAAGAAAAAATATTTCTTCTTCCTATTAGCCAGCAAAATATATGAGAGAGAGTGGTAGATTAGTAAATGGAAATTAACTGAATTCTGGTAATGAAAAATAATAATAATAAAGCTTTTAACAGCCATGAAATTATAAACATAAGTTTTTTCAATATATTACAGCTGTAGAACAAAAAAAGAAATGAAATTACAAAAAGGAAGAATTCATAGATTTCTCAAGTGTGTAAGTTTTGTACGTCATAACTGAAATGTTTCCAAATGTTTAGCTTAAAAACAGCATCATTTTTTCTAATGAATATTAGTACTAGTTGAAGACAACACTTTATATTTTCAATAGAAATATTGGATAAAGTCAGCAAGAATGGGAATGCAGTCTTTGATAGTAACAGAAAAAAAAGATCATGGCAAAAGTCTAATATCACTGCTTTCAAGAGGCACAGAGCAAAAATTGCAGCTGAATCATGGCAGAATAAAAACCCAATACACCAGTGAAGTAACTTTGTAACATCTTCAGAGACACAGCAACCTTAATCCAAATAAAAAGAAAAGCAATAAAAATGAAAAACATACCAATCTGACACGTCTACTGAAATATGTATCCCTGAGACCAGGAGGAAAGAATGCAGAAGCTGAAGGGAAACACTATGGTCATCCAAACATGAAGAAGATAATGATTTCACAAAGAAAGTAAAGATGCTACAATGGAATAACTGTAAAAGTTGGTGTTTAACAAGCAACAGCTGTAGGAAGAAGCCTTTGCACCACACAAATCAGATCAGTTGATACTAATAAAGCAAAATTGTGCACAGTGAAAACCTTCATCCTTTACTGCTGCTGCTGGGTGGTTCATCCATGGCCTATACCTAGTTACAAAGCAGAGCTCTGCATATATTACAACCCCTGGATAACAAACTTCAAAGACTGTCCTGTTCAAGGGTAACAGGAGTTCCTAAAACTGCAAGAGGAAGAAGCTGAAAGAAAAAGACAAAAAATCTCCAGAGGAGAAATGACTAAACTAAATATTTTCCTGCGTGTTAAAAAAAATCTGAAAGGTTGTTTGGTTGGTTGTTTTTTTTTTCAGAATAGGTAGAGTGTGTATTTAATACCTTGTCTCAGTTTGAGACAAATGGGGAGGAAATGTCTGAAACGACCATCTTCTCTAATGGAAGGCAGGTTTCAGCAGCCCCTCCCTCAGCAGGGTCAGAAAGAAATTTCTTGAAGGAAAGTGAAAACAAGCTGTTTATTCAACAAGCAGGGTGCACGCAGGCACAAGAGAATGGACTCTGTTAACTGCTAGACCCCGCGGCTGTGGAGAGGACGCGGGGGGTTCAGAGCTCTGTCCGCGGGTGAGGCTCTGCTCCCTCCGAGCTGGGCTGCGGCCCGGGCCCCGCTGGGCTGGCTGTGAGGCCTGGGGATGGTGTTCCAGGCCGGAGCGAAGCCGACAGCCCCAGGAGAAAAAGAAGAAAAAGCCACAGTCCCAGGTAAACTTTCTTGCCTCAGCTAGGAGGTAAAAAGCAAACAATTCTAACTCTGTCTCTCCTGAGAAACGGAGCCAAGAGCTGGCTGAAAGCAGGGAGGTGTTCACTGCGCTCTGCAGCGGTGAGAATTTGGGGCAGTGTGCCAGTCCTGGAACAAAAACCACGCTGAAGAATTCACCTGGCTTCTCTTCCCCCCTCCTGCACCCAGCTTAAAGCTAACAGCATTCATGTCTGGGCAATAAGCAGGCGATAGGGGATACAGCATCATAAAGTCACCCCAAGACACACCTACAAATAATACTTCTTGTTTACTAACAAAGCACTGAAAAAGCATCAGGTAAACAGGAAACATCTATCAATAATTTGGAGAGTAAAGAAGAGGCCAACAATGAAGAATTCATTCATTTCTCAAGAGGAAAAAAAAAGGTGTTGGAAGGAGGAAGGAAAATGTCTGAGTGAGATGCATGAAAGGCTCTCTGGTGTTGGGCAGGAGAGCAGCACAAACCATTCGGGGCTGTGCCCACCACAGCTGGTGACCCAGTAAGGCCCCAAGCTGTACAACCAACGAGAAATCCACTCTCTCAATACTGAGTTTTGGCTTAGATTTTCTTTTTAAGTAGCTCAACTAACCAAAACATTAATCAGTGTCTCCACAGAGTACAGACCACAGCATAAATCTCAGCAATTACTGAAAGGGGCAAAGTCTTTGTATCCATGCACACATAAACACCACAACTCTCAGTGCCTCCACAGTCCAGGGGGTTCAAAGAAATAATAGAAACAAATAGGCAAGTAGATAATAACCAGAACAAATGAATTAGGAGCTCCACTTGTAAGCGTGAAGATAAACATAACTGTATTTACCATTAATTTACACTGAGAGTTTCCAATTAAAAAGGATAAAATAAAATGGAGAAACCAATAAAACATATGGTGAAAATGCCAGAGTATCATGAACTTCCAGAGCTACTGCAGAGCTTCAAAGATGGGCATCATGGTAACCAGAACCAAAGAGCTAGAGACAGTCACTTAGGGTGAACATGCAAACATCAGGAGAGGAGGAAAGGGAACAGAAGAGGTGGGTGATCTCATTAGGCCAAACACAGCTCACCCGAGGATGAAAGGAACAAGGGCTACCAGAAAGTGACGGGAGTATCAGCAGGGCAGGGAGGAGAGCTGTCTCTGTCAGCCCTTTAGTGCTGCTGGGAGCAGCAGCTGGACAACATCTGAGATGGATCTGCAGCCTTGAACCATAGAACACCCTGCAAGTCAAATCCTGGTCTTTCCTTCCTTACATTACACCAGACACTGAGGTAGAAGCATCCGAAGCAGCTTCAAGCATTGGGAAGCATTCTTTAGGGGGGATAAAGGAAACAAAACTCTGCACCCCTTCACAGCACCATCACCGGGTACCACTGAAGTACAAGTGTAATTGGGTCTGGATAGAAGCAAAGCTTAACATTCCACTGAATGAAGAACTATTCCAACAATGTTTTATGAAAAATCAATAGTAATTGCAATTCCAACCACTGTCTTTGGATAAGCATTATTATTTACAGGCTTACTGAGATAAGCAGTATATTGTCTCTTTAAAAGGGATGAATAAAGTTACATCAGGAGAGTCTCTCATTCAGAGACATAATTGTGTGTATGTATAAATACACATTCCCTTCTATAAATGAAGGGCAGCTAAACTGAGTTGCTGCAGACATGTGCATGTGAAAGCACGGGTAAGATGCCTCTGGCTTTGTGCAGTCTTGCACAGAAGTGTATTCTACAAACTGTCCAGACCAGCACAGCAGCACCACCGTGATTCAGCCCTTTACATTAAATGGCCAAAGTCCCGGTGTGCTTTGATTAGATCTGAAGAGCAGCAGCAATACATCAGCCACCATCTTCCCCTCCCCTGCCCGGGCACTTCGGAGGAAAGATTCCCTCCCAAAGCCCCAGGGCAGCACCATCTCCTCTCACCCGGCAGAGCACTGAAAACAGCAACACAGCAAACACAATGCCTTGAATTTACTTTCCTTTGACCAAAGCCCACCACTCGGAGGAAAGGACACCACAGAGAAAGCTGCAAGGCATGTCATCCTGACCTTCCTGACTCTTTTCATATGAGAACCAGGAGACAAACAGAACTAGCAGTAGTCTGGTTCAAAATTCTTTTTGTTTCCTTCTTTCTCCCCTCCTTAAAAAATGGTTCTTTACACAGCAAATGCACATTTGCTAGGGAATGCTGGGGAGGCCACAGGTTTACAAGGATTTAAGCAACGGCAAGAAAGCTCCTCAGAGAGCCCCACTGAGGCTTCCCAAGCAGCCAAGGCCACATCCAGCTCCAAAAGTCCCCGGACCAAAAGGCTGCAAGGCTGGGAAAGCCTAAGTGGCATTTCAATTATCATTGCCTCTTGTACTGTCCCCAGGCATCCACTTACGGCCATCGATCTGAGCCAGGGCAGCCTAGCCTGTATTTCTAGTTCCTTCTGGCATCCAGCTCTAGACAGAGACAGACAAGAATGATTTGGCTGATAACTAACACCTCATTTTGATAATGCCTTCTGCATTGGCAAATGAAGACAAGAAGTCATATTTTCACCTTTCCCCAAGCTGTTAGTCCAACCCCAGAATATTGTCGGTATGTCAAGCACTATGTATTACCTAATTTATTTAGGCCCACGAGGTGGTATGATTCAAAGACACAGAATCAAGCCACAGCACTAAAAAAGAGCCGTTATGAGATGTTAATCCCCTTCAGTAAACAGCAAATTAAAAAAAAAAAAAAAAAATCAAAAAAACCAACAAAACAAAAACCCCACCAATATAAAGCCCTAACACATTTACAGTTGCTTTTTGCCCTTTCATGTTTTTAGTAGATCCCCTTTCTTCAACTACAGACACTTGGTTTGAAAAAGTGTCACGAACAGTACACGTTTTCCCGAACTGTTTCGCCTGTGAGTGTATTCTCTGCCTCGCCCAGGATTCGTCACCCATTAACAGAAACAGCTGCAAGAGCAGCACAGCGCCTTGGTGCTGATACACTGCTGCTAACGAGCATAAACTGCACTTTACACTCCACTGTATTGTTAGGAAATGGGGAAAACTAGAAGGAAATAATAAATATGGTCTGAAACTGCCTTTATTGTCCCTACTGTAACTTGTGTTTTAACACAACTCCTGGAATGAAATTTTCCTATCTTTAAGTGCAGCTCTGATAAAACAGTGACATAAGAACACACGGTTGGTTAATTCGTGACACAAAATAAAAGGCCAACTGAGTGGCAAGCCAGAGCTGTCATTTGAAATTAGGGCATAAGACAACCCTAATGTGATCTGAAATTCTGATTTATATTAGGCCTCATTAAGCAGTTTAGAGAAATTCTTACTTCTTTTTATTTGGTCTTTTTATCTAATTACTTTTACAGCATGATGCATATAAATACATCAAGTCTTTTGAAATCATAAAATATTTTAATATTAAATTTCTTCAGCTATGCAAGAGAAAAGGCAAGAGCCTTCACAGTTAATTAAAAATTAAACCCCCCAAAATTATGATAAAAAAATCTGGCCTATGTATTGAATATTCCTTCCAAAATGAGCTCAAAATAAGCAGTACCAAATATTCAGAGAACTGAGCAGCACTTTTCCAGTTGTTTTTTAGATAAGGGTTATTTATCATAAGACTAAAGTCAACATACTTTTACAAATGGTAGTTTGAAGACAGATTTACTTTGTCTTTGTAGGTTCTGTTTATTGTTGTCCTCATCTCTTGCAATACCTGTCAACTCCTCAGCTTAGGCCCTTGATACATGATTACACCATGTGTAAGTGCTTATGGCTTATCAATAGTCCCTCACTTACAGAACTAATTATATTTGTTCATGAATCCCTAAAGAGCCACATGCACCTTCTTCACCAGCATCCAAATACCGACTGCAGTTTATTTGTTTGCAAAACATTTATCTTCAGTATGCTTATGTGGTAACTATTGCAATCTAAAAATTTTTTTTCATTTAAAATATTTCTCAAGACACTGGTTTTGTCTGTTTTGGGTTTTTTTGGCTGGTAAGTTTCTTTTTTTGTTTTCCTAATAAGCCTTTGGGAAAGTAACACAGAGCAAATTTGATATCCACCAGGAGATTTGGTGTAATAATTCTGCTCCCAGCCCTCTCCATCACTCTGCACTGTGCAAACAGGACAATTTTAAAACTTGCAGGTGTTTTCATTAAACACATATTGATAAAAAATACTGTGCATGTTTTCATTTTCACAAAACAGAACAGACTCAATGCACCAAACGAGCTTAAAGGCCTCACTTAAGAGTACCGGTATTTGAATACTGAATAGCACCTAAGCGAGCATAAATACACTCAGATAGGATTTTCAAGTATTAAAAGCTAAGACAGGGAATCTATACATAGCCACTGAATAAAGCAGAGCTTAAAAGGACACCGATTGCTCCTGGCTTTGCTAACTTAATAATAGGCAAGAAGTTTGAATGGTTTCCCCTTCACAATGAAAAACCTGAAATGCCCGTACGTACAAGGGCAGCTCAACTTCTAGGTATTACACCCCTGGAAAATGCAATTAGTACCTAAATTTCAAAGTAGAGAATTTCAAGTGGCCTTTTGAAAAATATTTGGTTTAGAAAAGAATACTGTGGGTTGCACCTAGGTGTTCAAAAATCCAAACAAATACTGCTGATGAAAAAGAAAAAAGGTGATATACAAAGTATAAAACTTTATAAACAGAGTGGCTTCATAAACAGAGTGGCTGACCATTTGTAACACGACAAAAAAAAAATTCCAACATGGTGTCCTGTGTTGCTCTGGCTACCAAAATGTGCCAGAAGAACCACACACAGCTGGAGGGAGGAGCACCTGCAGAGAGCCCACTGCCAGGACAAGGAGCAGTGGGCACCTACACGCACGGGTGTCCCAGCACTGCCCCGGTCACTCAGAGAGGCTGTGGTGCCTCTGGAGATATTCCAATATTTGGAGATATTCCAAACCCAGCTGGGTGCATCCTGAGCAGCCTGCCCTGGTGTGCCCTGCTTGAGCAGGGAGCCAGCCCAGAGTTCCTGAGGGACTCTGGAAGCACAAGGAACTGGTAGGACTCCAGAAGTTCCTTCCACCTAAAATTTTCAGCATTCATCCTCCACTTTTGTCTTTGCTATGCCTAAAGGCAATCGCTTCATACTGTCCTCACGTGCAAGATCTACAAGATATTAAGTTGCATACATGCCCTTAAAAATAATAAGGGGCTAAACCCTCCTTTCCTAATCTGTGCTTGCTTTCTATCCAGTTAACAACATCACTGGTAACTACTAAACTTGATCTGCAAAACAAGAGAGCAAGAAAGAAAAAGAGCAACAGTTTAACAAAAATAAATCGAAATTAGTCTCACAAAGACCAGTCACTGGAACAAGGAGTAGGGAATAAAGACACACTTTTAGTATCTGCTGGTCCATTTCTATGAAATTTAACAGAAGGCAGTCACCTTGAAGATATTAAATTCCCCTGAGCACTGCAAAAATCTGTCAGGTAGTAAAACAAGGGACTTGAATTATCCTCCCCTCTGAGATATCTGGGGCTAATAACTTGGCTACCAGGGCAGCTCCCACCCGGCACCCCGGGCACCCAGGGCCAGGCAGAAGCGTTGCTGATGGTGACAGGGCAGGAGGAACCTGAGGAAGGCACTGCAGGAGGGTTTACAGGATAGAGAGAAACAGGAACTGGCATTACTGCAGGGCAAAAAGGGCAGAGGGAAGATCCCATGAAATATGAGCAAAGAGAAACTAGTAACACCTTCTGGTGGGAGGCTTGCTGAGGGATCGGGGGAAAAAGGACAGAAACCTGCAGGCAGTGGAGCTTCATTAGTTCCACTAATCACAGAACAATTTGGTTTTAGGAAAGTATTTTGGTTTGTTTGTTGTTTGCCTTATAAGAATGAACAGGTGTCTTAATATACTCTGCATGTGGAGTAACAGAGGAACAGCCAATACCAAGAGCGCTCTGTTCAGGCTCAATTTATAAATGGAAAAGTGATTTTGCATTCAACAGGAAGGATAAAAACGGTATCCTGCTGTTCACAGTGGGAGACAGAATTTAAATATCCTGTAATATAATTTGGTACATCACCACATGTCAGGCTTGACTATCCTCATTTACACCAGTAAGCTCTTACACAAGAACAAATCTTTTCAATCCAAGGCAGTAACTTCTGATTTACACCGGGGCAAATGAAAGAGCATGAGGTGCTTCTTATCATAATGACATTTTTTGTCTCCTGTTAAATGCATTAATGGCAGATACAATCATCTGTCCATATTGTATTACAAGATAACAATATTGGCACTGCATTGGAAGGGAAATAGATTGTGATTCGTTGTTAAGTAACTTACACTGTCATCCACAAAAATCAGTTGGTTGTAGCGTTCTCCAATTTCCATTGTTTTTTTAATTAAAAGAATAAATCAAATCACAACTAAAAAGAAATCAGAAGCATCACATTGGGGAAAAAAGTTTTTCAAGGATTGTTTTAACATCCACCATTATGCTCAATTTTAGATGATACAAGGTCATAACAAAGGTATAGTTTCTTTCAGTAAAGTCACACCTTAAACTATATGGGAAACCTATTTTTCTCCTCAAGTTCCCAAATTCTTCCACTGTACAACAGTGTTTGGCACAGAGAGTTTGGAGAAGACACTGCCAACAAAGCACCAATCACGACAGAAATACCCCTTGCCTAAATGGTTCTCATTAACATTTAAAAGGAAAAAAAAATCCCATTTCTAATGAAAGAGAGCCAATTCCTGGGGATTTGGACGCCAGCTCGGAGCACATTCCCACTCCCAGGTTGAGGTGCCCTCTGCTGGCCCCGCGCTCACCCGGACTCGCGTCCAGATGCCTTTGCTCGCACATTCTGTGCCACTTTTTTACAGGAAACTTCATTACTCGAGGGCATACAGACTCCTCCAGAGACACTCAATTCAATTGCTGAAAGTTGTTTTCCTTTTTAAGTCTAAAGAATCTGCATAAGGGAAAGTTATAAAGGGGGTTTAAACGTCACAGCAAGAATTGTTTGTTGGCTTGGCTCAGATGCTCTAATTCTGTGGGTGTGTCACAGGCAGATAAATGAAGAAGAGAATGACCAAACAGGTGGACTGATGCTAAGGAACACTAAGACAGCAGGTAGCTCCAAAGTTAAAAGAGAAGATTAAATGTCTAGGAACAGACTGCAGAGGAGATTCAGCAAGGAGATTCAAGAAGAGACAGCATACAAAAATCCATCCATGAAATAAGTAAGCCATTTTCACTTTGGCTAAATTAGACTTCAGCCCTGAACTTAACTAGGATGGTGAAGTCAGATTTCTATGGTCAGGAGGTGGGTAGGTGACACTATTTTTCCATCTGAACCTTCTGTAAATCTACAGATGCCTATATACTCCAGAGCTGCTTCCTTTGATTCCCTTAAGCTTTGCTGCAATCCAGTTCTTCAGAAGCTCAGCAGAGGTAGCAGAAGACTGGTCTATCTCTGAGGAAGGAGGACACCTTCAGCCAAAGAGTATTAGTTATGTGAAGCAGCAGTAAACTCCTGAGAGATACCTGCCCGGACCTGAGAAAGAGCAAATTACTCCCCAGCTGCTCTTTTCCTGCTCTGACCTTGCCATTTAGATCCTTCAAGAGAAAAACAACACAGAGAAACTTTTTCTTTCTTTCCATTAAAGATTACAACCCAAAAATGGCGGGGAGGTTTAGGGTTGAGTGTTTCTCTAATAGAGATGAGTAACAGGACTGAGGCAGTAAGAAGTATCAGTAATAAAAACCACAATTAAAACTTAAAATTGATCTCAGGCTGCCCCTATAAATCTTTCATTATTCCTACCATTAGCATTAGTTAGACTTCTATAATAAAACAAATACCATCTTTAAAAGGGCAGGTAGAGAAATCAGCTTTCATGCTTGCTAACTGAAAGACCTGATAAAAGATACTAAGCATTAAGATCATTAAACCTTTGTCTTCAAAGAATTTTCATCATTAGCCAGTTACTTTTCATAAAAATTTTGGAAGCATGTTAAGAACATTTTTGTTCTCTTGACATTAACATAAACTCCAAACACTGGGAAAAACTAACTTCCTATGTTTTGCTAAATCTAAAGCAGTTTGAGGATTTTTAGGATCAATCTTCTATCATCAATTAAAGGGGGAGTGTCCTAAGTTATAAAAAAATAAAAGATGAATTCATTTTTCTGCTCAGTTTAGGCATGCTCATAACAAAAATACTCATTTGAGTTCTGCTTTTCTAGCAATAGGTGGCACTGTCAAATATCACTTGCATAAGCATCCCTTGTGCACCATATCATTCAATAGTCAAGTGGAACATCTGCAGGGAAATGTGGCTAAAGTTATTTTCCTTTCTGCTTCCCCTAAACAGGACAGAGATTACATCTTGCAGTTGTTTCATTCCCAGTTTTAAACTGCTCAAAAACATTTTTATGACAGTTAAAAACTCGAGAGAAATATGCTGTTAATGTTTTGAAGAGTGTGCTGCTTTAGACAAGTGGCAAGCAAACAAACATGCCACATGCTCCAGCAATCTGTACGATAACACTAATATTTACAAAAAATATACCAAAATGCAGTTTTAAATAGGGATTACCTCAGCACTTTCATCTCACTTTTTGTGACTTGTTAAAATCCTTCAATTTCCATATTTCCCCAGATTTGTGGATAATATTAACGGTTGGCAAATGGCACATCTCTTAGCTTGTAAAATAAGCAGCTGGCTACTCTGTCCCTGCAGCTAATTCACCACCTTCCCCTTTCTTCCAAACCCACCAGATTCATGCTCTCTGCAGCTTTCCCTCTATGTGCTGGTATCTTTTCTTCTCCACTAGTGCTACACTGGCTCTGCAGCCTGATTTCACAGAGATGCTTAACAACTGCAAACAGGGCCAGAACCCTGAGCTCACTGTTTATGAGGCTGATCATGTACATAATATTGTTTTTGAGACTTGCCACTTCTCCAGTGTAATTTTTGAAGTCCCAACTCCAATATAACATGCTCCTCACCTAAGCTGTTTACATAAGGGATATGCTTCATAGGAAAGAAAAGTATACCAGACTAAGTCTCTTTAGGATTTTAATTTCTTTTGTTTCAAAGTAAAATGTGCTTGAAGCCCAGAAACAACAACCAGTTGTCTCAAAGCAAAGAAGGAATTAAACATCAAAGCTGTTTGCTTAAGTCTTTTGGTTATTGTGGCAGAAGCATTAAATCGGTGTTAAAAGCACGACAAGCCATTAGGCAACCTTCTACTCTTTCTGCACAGAGCAGCCACATCGCTGCTGTTTCACAGCACTTTCTGGTGTGGAGCACGCCCAGACTCCACCGGCAGCGGGGTGACAGGACGTGTTTCACCCTGCACTGCCCACTGTCCCCTGTCCCCAGCTGTCCCTCACCTCGGCTCCTGCTCTGCTCAGCGAGGACACCCTCAGCCCCCGCCCGGGACTCACCTGCTTTGCTGCAGAGCTTCCTGGGGCTGCAGCACACAGCACGTCCCATCTGCTGTGGAGCAGCACCCAGACAGCTCTTCAACTTATCTCCTTCCCCAGCTGCTTGAAGGCAGAAAGTAAATATGGTTTTAAGCAAGGGGCAAGCAGCCCAAATGAAATAGCACCTCCCTTGCTGTACCAAACTCGCTGTGATCTCAGAAACACTGACTCCACGTTCTGCTGTACTGAAAAATTCCTTCTACTGAGAAATCCCCCAAATATAAACAGTTCCAGTAATAGTGAAACATATCTGAAATTGCTAGAACGTTTTCTCACCTTTTGAAAAGATCTCTGCTCTAGGACTTGGTGCTCCTGTAAGGGCTTTTTTTCTAAAACTCCAACATGGATTCTTTTAACTACAGAATGATTTACAGCTGAGGTAGCCAAAAGTCAGCAATCAGCTCAGAACTACAGCAGATGTTTCCCCAGCTGAAGTCACTCAGTCTAATTCTCTTGCCCAGTGACAAGAAACAGGACATCTCAGGACTCAGGAACTGTCATATTTAGGTTCTCAGTGAAAAGGAATTAGTACCGGGAAAGTTATCAGGCGTGAAACTGTCGCATGTTTAAATTAAATTAAATTAGATGATAGCTTTGAATAAAATCTTTTGCCCCAAAAATGGCAGCAGATTTTTTTTTAAAGGCATCATTAGAAGAAGTCTGAACNCCCCCAAAAATGGCAGCAGGTTTTGTTTTAAAGGCTTCATTAGAAGAAGTCTGAACTGAAAAAACAGTTCCATCAAGTTTAGTTGAAGAAAGCAAAGCAAACAGGCAAGACATCTCACTACCTGGGCAACAGAGCAGTAGCAGTAAAAAACTCAAAGCCCCAGTAAAAGTAAAGCCCCAGTAAAAGCAGTAAAAAACTCAAAGCCCCAGTAAAGCCCCAGTGCATCAGCCTTGATGCACTGGCTAGAATTTGTTGGTTGTAATTAAGATAAAATTACTAGCTGATATCATTACATCAATTTTTGCTTCACCCAGTTCTCAGTAACACTGCCTCTATGTCAGCAATAAATTCTACTGTGACATCTCCCATCAGCATTCCACCTTCTATTTTCACATTACTGTCCTGTGTAAATTTAATCTGTGTATTGTAGCATCTTCTAAGACATTCTGTTTGCCCTGGACCCACATATACCTCCAGACAGCTTCATTTGGTGCCCCAAGTAAAACCACCTCGATGTAGGCGTATAAACCCAGGAAATACATATCAGAATATCCAGTTTATTACCTAAAGGCCTCACCTGAGTGACCTCAGGCTGCAGCTGGGTGGGATTGACCTCCAGCCAGAACAGCTGTGCCGGAGCAGGCTGACTCTGACCCACAAAGAGAGATAAGCTGGGCTTGATCCGCACAAACGGTGTTTGCAGAGCGGCAGCAGAGCGGTGCCGCCCGCCCTGGCCCCGCTCCCCCCCAGAGCCCTGGAGCACGGGCACTTCAAACTGAGCAGCCATCGCAGCCAGCCTAACACAGCTCGGGCTGGCTGGACTCACACTGCTAATTACTGATTGCTTTTCACTGTATTCAGAGGCACTGCCTAGTAGTTGTACATAAACCAATCCTTGTTGCACTTCTCCTGGAGTCTCAGTCTCTCAGAAATGTCCCATCACAGTGACAGCCCCTCCAAGCGCCCTAGCAACATGAGCCACCACACCTTCCACCCCCCAGACTCGAAAAAGAAGGTGCCAGGACTCAAAGCTGAGAAATGATGTCTCAGAGTAGTGTCCTCTTATTAGAAAGAGGAAAGCTGAGATTGAAAAGGCAGATTTCTGCTGTGCGAGAGAGGAACTGTTACAGAGAAACCAACAGGTGTGCTCTGCAATAATTTTCAAATTGTCACCTTGATTTATATATAAGATGAGCACATACAGCATTACTTGTCCTGAATTATTACATTTGCTTATGTGTAAATCATCAAGGTTTAGATGCTAAGGGCAGTAAACGTTACATTGATCATTGCTGCGGAGCCAGCTAATCCAGGTATCTCCTCAAAAACCCATAATCTAAAAAGACATACATTATCTTCATTGAGCAATTAAAATGAAATTTTATTTATGAAAGTTTGGGTTATTCTAATCTGCTTTAAAAAACAAGAGTAGACTGCATAAGCATTAGTCTTTTAGAGGACTTTTGAAAATAAGCTACTAGTAAATCTTCCCTGCATGTGGAACAGTATTAAATTTCAGCTCTGCCTCTAGCATAATTAAGTACCCACCAACACCATAATACCTTCATTAAATTAAGGTGTTTGGAGTGAAATGTAAATTTGTCTTCAGATATGAGGCTGATATTTCAACCCCTCCACAGCCTGAATATCATTATGGAGGACAGAGGCAGAGGAAGCACAAAATAAGCACTCCTCTTCTCTGGGTACTGCATAACCTGTAAATAGAACAATTAAATGCCCATGTCTGTGCTACCTCCCAGCAAGGAAGAAAAGAAAATTAAAAAACTAAAGAACAAAAAAGCTAAGGATATTTTTAACTGCTGCTTTACTAGAAACAATTACTGCTTTACTAATTCTTATGATATTCAGGTGAAAGTTTGGCTTTTTTTTCAACAGCAACAGCCCTCTTCATGGGGAAAAAAACCAAAGTAAAAAAACCTCTTTCCAAAATAAAAAAAAGCAACACAAAGGCTCAGTTATGCACCCACTTGTTGCCCTGACTTTTGCAGTCTTTCGATGTTTTCACTTTGTGATAAAGTTTCTCACGCACTTTCTGTAAACATAGTCATGTTTTGTTAACTGTTCCTGATTGTTTTCATTCTTTCTCCTGAGGTGGAGAAAGTTTTATGGACTGTTCTGTTGACCAGTGTGGATGGAAGAGGTGGTAACCTCATCCTCCAATCCATGGTCATTCCTAGAAACATATATATAAATATGTGAGGGAAATAAACGGCCGGGCCTCTTTTCCTGGTTCCAGCTTGGATCTGACTGAATTTGAGTCTAGAGTGCTTCTTTTCGTGTCCTAGAGCGACATCCACTCAAAATCTATAGCACTTGGTCACCGTTTGCAAGACATGGAGTGGCTGCTAAGAGAGCAGGCAGCACCCCTGGCTGTGCTGCCGTGTGCTGTGGTCCAGCCCCTGAACCCAGCCCCAGGGAGGGCCCTCGGGGCTCATGAAGATGCTCATCTGTTCAAGGTGCCTTCAGAGAGCCTCATCTGGGCAGCCCTGCAGCCCCTGGAGCAGAGATCCGCTGGCACAGGCAGGGACTGAACCCTGGGGATCACGGCCAGCACGTGCCAGGGTCTGAGGGCAGCTCTGAACCCATTTCTGCACCAGCTCCTGGGCACCACGTTGTGTCCTGAACCAAAATGTCCAACTTTCTACATGGAATACTGCAGCATTCATGCCGGGCAAGGACTTCCCATGCCAGATGGAGCAGTGCAAAGACGTTCATTGCCCAGCTCAGGGTACCCAAATACCAGTGCACAAACAGGATAGAACCTCATAGAAACAGGAAGATCAAATCCCAGGATTTCACCCACTCACCTGGAGTATTCCCTAGATATTACCTATTATGGGAAGGTGTAAATAATCCCATATGAGGCCACTGACCACAATCTTCCCGGGCCATTGCTCAAGAAGGTCACTGACCCATGGTCCTCTTTTCCAGCCCATCTCAGGTGCCCTGGAAGTGTTTCCATGGTGACCACCGGGCCTAGGGAAGATGCTTTTGTGGGCCTTCAGGCCTGCTCTTCCAGAACACCCATGGGGGAACCCTACAGAATACAAACCTGCTGAGCTGAGTGTCTTGTGCTCACACTGGAGATCTGCTTGAGTATCTGTAACTACGTGAGGATGACATGAAGCTACAGGAAACTCAACACGTACTATCGTGATTGACCAAGCAATTTCAACTGATTTTTGGTAATGGCCAGTCAAAACTAACCTTAAGATTCAGCTTGGTTTTATCTTGAGCTATAGTTTAAATGAGTTAGTAGAGGTGACACTGAATCAGGTTTATGCTGAAATTGGCCTTACTCAGGTTACACTCAAAAACTCCTTCATAAAAGGCAGAACACAGAAAATATCTGATAATCAATTTCAGGTTTTTGTGGAAGGACAAGTACAGAAAGGAGGCATCAACAATCACATTTTAAACATATACTTGGGAGAAAAAAAAGGAAAGAGCTGTGTACAATGTCACTTCTTAATTTTTTCCAGTTTCAAGCATATTACCAATTCCTGTATCAGTAGAAATATAAGATACTGTAATGATTTGTCAATATTCCAGTTTTGCCATTACGTTAAGTTTGAACAAAGTGCCTCTGGAATACACATAATTCAGTATGTTCTTCATACAACAAAAAAATTGTCCTTTTAAATATTTCTGTGTCTATGTATATTTTAGAGAAAACACTTTCATAAAGGTAGCAAAAACTATTGCTGTTTGGGGGTTTTTTAAGGGAAACAAACAAGACAAAATGTAAGAGTATCATAGAAGTAAAAATATTTGACAATTTACCGTGGTTTCTTGAACATTGCACACTTTCTCTGCTCAGACTCTTCAGAATTGTAACTCAAGTCTCAAATTCTCGTTCAGTTTTAAAGTCCAGAAACTGACCTAATGAATTTTCCAGGCTATTAAAAAAAATCATTAGAATTCACATTTAGAATTTTCTCCTACATCATGCCTGTAAGTCTGGAGATACAGATATGGGGTAATAAAATACTTCCCTTCAAAAAGCCTAATATAAATGTTATTGTAAAACAATAACTGTCAGTTTAAGAATGTCAGGGTTCCATATATTATAGGAGCTTAGAAAGATAAGAATTATCTGTGAATCTACTTTATCACTTCAGCTACTTTCAGAGTAAGTTAGAACACTATTAAGCATCTTCTGGTTTGTCTATGTATCATATATCATGTTTGAAGCCTCAAAAGATGATTTACAGCAATCAGCATTTTAGAATATAAGTCTTTCTCTACTGCAATCTAGGAAGTGTGTACATTAAAACCAAGCTTGTATTAGTAAGTTGGAATAATAATTACTTTTCTGTATTTATCTCCTAATGTTACCACTGCCAAATGAGAAAAATAGCAAACGTTCAAGCACTCATTTACAGACCTTATATTTATAATGAGAACAACAATAAAAGCTATTAGACGGCACACAGCTAAAGAAAAAAGCTTTTCCTTAGGTCAAATATATCTGTACTAGCTTGTAATAATCAAAACAGAAAGATTATTCCTTTAAAATCCTTTAATTCTTGATACCCACAGTTCTAATCCTCAAGTCATTGTTGAAGGCCACTTTAATGTTTGTGTGGCACTGTTTAAATTTTGGTGTCAAGACTTTTTTTTCCCAGAACTGAACCACTCATGCTTCACTTCAGTAATTTATGTCATTTTAGAAGCCCTTAATTTAATTAAAATCTTGTAAAACTAAGGAGGTTTGACTTCATTTTCTATATGCAAAGGAAGAAAAGCACATTACTTGGGTATTTTGTTTGAACAGCTCATTTCAAAATTTATTATAGGTTGCTATCATACCAAGAATAATAAAGATATATTTTTAATTACTTTTGCTCACAAGAACAGGCTAATACATATTCCATCAATATTATGATCCCCTTGGATGGAGAGAAGCTAAATGCTAACCCAAACAGATTTTAAAGCCATAATTACTTGGTAAACAAGGGAATCATACAAAATAATTATACATTGAGATCATATTAAATTAAACCAAAAGAAGTTTTTAAGATGCTCTCTATTCTTTTTCTCTTTTGCTGCTGTGTGCTGCAGTGTCACCGAGCGTGTCATTGTGTCCCAGAGTGTCACAGCAGGGCCCTGCTCTGCTGCCGTGGCTCTGTGGTGACCAAGGGGAGCTGAAGGTCCAGTGCCACCTCACACACTCTGTACTGAGCAGCAAACGCTGCTGTGGTGATGCACAGCCCAACAGAAAGCAACAAACCACGAGGTCACCGAGGCAAGGTCACGCAGGAAGATTATTTCTAATCTGCTTTAAAAATATTATTAGGGCTTTTTTGTTAGGATGTCTGCAGAAAGGCTCTCTGGTTGGCTGAATGATAAACACTGGTATCTGTAACCAGATTAAAAAAAAAATAAAATCCAGCTCTTTTGCCCATTCAGGTATTTTAAAAAAATCATTTCATCTACAAGGACTGATGTCCTTCTCTGACAAATTTTTTATTTTAGTAATAGCAAGGAAGGATCTCCTAAAAGACCATGCTAGAAAAAACACTACATAGAGAACACAGCTAAGTTTCTCAAGAACAATCTTTCAGAGAAAGATACAGCCTGTAAAAACTCATAATTTCCCTAGGACACTTCAGCTTTTCTCTCCTCAGCATTTCTCCCCCACCCCAAAACACATCAATAGTGAGCTTTGCTAAATCTGCAGATATTACTGTTGAACGTCTTGATACCTCTGCCTTCTGTTTCACAGTGAAATCACCTGGTAGCAAGGCAGTATTTATCACCTCCCATCAGCAAGGATGTACCAGGTTTCCAGAAGCAAAACGTCTATTTTTTCTGAGCACACAGGAACATACCTGATAAAGGGCTGTGCTTTTCGGACCTGATCCCAAACTTCCCAAGTTACTGAAAACCTTTTCCATCGAGCCCCCTGAACTTCCACACCTAGGGCAGCAGCATTACCAGGGAATTTGACCTGAGCAAAGTATGAGCACTGCAGGCACTGTACTGCACTTGGGGCAGTACAGGATACTCATACTCATCCAAATGCTTTACTTGTAGTGTAGGAACTAGAAATGATGCTTTTTAGCTGCTACAAAATTATGCAACTGTAGAATGATGTTACAATTTTGTATTCTGTGGTGGATTTTTAATCTTTAATTAGACTAGAGAATAGCAAAGATGAATCACACCTTATTAATTTTTTTTTTTAAATCAAACCTTGCCATTAAGCTCCTTTTACATGCTTAGCACACAGAACATTTTGTACCAAAAAAAAAAAAAAAAAAGGACAGAAGTAGATATTGGTTTAATCCATTAAGTAGCTCTAACTTGGTCTATGGTAAAAAAATCTGTAATTCTGATTTTAAGTGAGTTTGCTTATCCAGCCAAGTGTCACCACCTGAACCTGTCCCACAGTCTCTCACAGCCTCAGGGCCAAATCCTAACCCGGGCCCTGACCCAGCTCATCACATTTGGCCAAGGCTTTTCTCCAGTCACTAACCATATTTGATCATTATTCCTGCAGGATAAAGCTGCATAACCTCTCCTTGCTGGCTTAGCCCAGCTGCAAGACCTCTCACCCCAGCTCTGCCTCCCTCTTCCCTTTGGCACACCTCCCACAGGACTCAGCACCACCCCTCTGTGCCCAAACTCAGCTGCTCATCAGGCAGCTCCACTTACCTTGAACTAATGGGCATTTGATCAAAACGGGGGATTTACAGCAGCAGCTATTAGCAATCCTACTTTTTTTCCAAACACCCTTTCTTCCCATGATGTCAACGCCCGGCAGCCTGAAGGGAGCAGACTTCTCCCAACTGAGTGGCAGATGCAGCTGGAATTGCTTTATACCCTAAATAGTAAAGCCATGCCCTGACAATATGCAACTCACGACCAGGTACTGCCTCAAGGGAAAGCCAAATTAAAGACCCCCAGGTAGGAGCCAGTTAATGCTTACAGGGACTACCTAAAGCTTTTGTTTAACCCTGAAATGAAGTCGTACTGAGAAACAAAAGTGTTCTTCTGAAAATCTCACAGTTTGACCTCCTAAACTGACAATGGAAGGGACAAGCTGACCAAGCTAGGGAAGCACAGTCAAGTTAGACAAGTACAGGGAAAAGGAGAAAGCTATTTCCAGAATACTCCAAGGGATCACAGTCCAAATACAACGCATTGTGTCGAGATCTGCAGGGATATGTGCTGGATCTAGTGCAACAAACACTTCCACTGAGCAGCTGCAGCAAGGGCTTGCACAAACAACCTTCCAAACTGAACTATTCTAGTATTATACAGAAGAAAATGTGGAGTATTTAAATCTAGAAACAACATAAAGATGAGGAGGTGGTGCGCTACCGGACAGGTTTCAAATTAAAATTCAACTTGACATATGGTCAAAATGTTTCAGAAAAAAAGAACTCACGACAGTGAGAAAATGGGCAAGATTTTTCCTTTATGCAAAAATACTCAACTGCACACAAACAGATGAGAAACAAGTAATTCTGCAGTAAAAAAAGCTGTTGGCTGCGGCAGATCACAAGCTGCACATGAATCAACAATATCATGCTGTTCCTCACTCTCTAAATATATACTATGTTTATATTTATATAGGGCTGCATAAACAAGAAAACAGACTGAAATAATCCTTCCAACTCTGCTCAGTCACAGTTCTGCACAGTTTGCAGCTTTGCACTTCAAGAACAAGGAAAGCCAGACAAGGTCCAGAAGAATGCCACAAAGATAATCAGAGAAAACATGACCTACATAAAACCAGACTGAAAAAATCTCGATTGTTTAGTCTAAAGAGAAGTTGATGTGGTAGAAGAAGGGAATAGGATAAGATAAAACACTTTCAACTGCAGATAATGCAAAAGTAAAAAGAAAAGGAAGAGGTTTATTCATATTCATGAAGTCAGCAACAGCATGCAAATTGCACCAACCAAAGTAAAGGTTGAGGTTATGAAATACTTTTTAATGATAGAGAATGACTTGGATAGGTGGGACAGGGGTTTCATAGACTGACCATCATTTGAGGCCTTTAAAAATGGCTTAGCCAAATACCTGATGCCAATGCCATTACGGAGATTGTATCTTGTCCTCAGGCAAGAAACGAACTGCAGTCCCTCTTAGAGCCATCTCCAGTCCTATTTTTGTAAATACTATCATTTCTGCTTGGCTGGAGTTGGCCATGTTATCTAACAGTGTATGACTGTCATAATTGCAACTATTACCTGATTTTGCTTGCTATTCCCTGCCCTTAAAGCCCTCCCCTCCAACAGCAAGTCTCCTGCCATCCATGTCATTCAAGCATGCCCTGAATCCCACTAAACCAGTGGCAGACCTCACACAGAGAGAGGTTAATGGGTAAAGCCCAGGGCAAAACCCACTGACGTCACATCCTAAAACGCAGAGAATGGTGCTGGGTGGGAAAATGCACTGTTGTGCATTTTTGGATCAGCCCTGATTTGGAGGAATAGTCAAATGCTCATTTTCAGCATGAGGATTTTGTACCACCTAAAAGCACTGCACGGGCATGCGAGTGGCAGGGGGTTGGAAGGTTTATCACACATCTCTCAGTTATGAAGGGGATCATGCAGACACTGAATCTTTCATAGTCTTAAAAAAAAAAATCCAAAAATCTGAATATTCTCCCTTTTCCCTTGATTAAAGCAATGACTTGCATTAAAATGATGAGGTTCTGGGTTTTGAGAAGAGTCTCTGGTCAGAACTGCAAGCTGGAGCACGTGCTGCAGCAGCACAGCTCTTCTGTGCCAGCTCATTTGCCTTCTTCATCTGGGGTCACCACGTGTGAAATGAAGAACTTCCTCTTTCCTCATACTCGTGCTGTGTGCTTTATTTTCAGCTGTTCAGGTGTACTTGGCCTTCAAACCCCTATTTTGGGTGTGAATTTCACAAATTTCTCAGTCTATACTCCAAGCACCTCCATGCTACTAACGGTTGACACAAGAACTCCAATCAAGATTTACTTTATGCGCTTTACTGGAATACCATAAAAAACCCCTTCTCAAAGACATAATTTCCAGTGTCCTATTTCCAAGATTTTTCTTTTTGCCCTAATTCATACAAGATAACCAAGAATATTCTTCTGACCTTTGCCACTCAATTCTACACCTTCATTCTACAGTTGGTGCTTTGTTGTTATCAAATTCTTTGTCCCAAGTTCCCCCGGACCTTAAAGAAAATCTCAAGTGTTTTTACAAGTCTGGGTTCGTGTTCACAGGCCTCACATCATACGACTACCAAGTGAGTCAGCATAATAACCATATGTCTGAGCCTGAATCAAGATAAAAGATCTGTGGAGCCTTATTCAATGAGAGCAGAAAATTCCTACTTGGCTCTGCTCTTTCATGGCTGTATTACAATCTCACACTATGCAACTCCAATTTTCCTGAGGGAATGTACTTTTTTTACTGTTCTTCTGAACATAATACTAATCTCATCATGCGTTTGCCCTGTCACTCCTATGGCTTCTAATAGTTTTTTTGTGCAGTCTATAGGAAACAAAGCACATCTTATTACTGTGCACTTCATTTAAAGGCTACCAAGGTAATGACCTTGCAATATTCCACCTGTAGTTTTCAGCAGCAGGACACCTTCACTGCTGTCTTGCAATACATGGACACAATTTTTTTTTTCTGTAGCAGCTCAAATCATCACATTTAATGGAAATATATCAAAGATTAACTAACTAGAAAAACAGAAAGCATCTCTCCCACCCTGCCACTCCCTCCTTCCACAAACAGGTGCTCTTTGGATAGCTACTATCTAACTAAACCTTCTTTTGGAAGGTGATTTGAAAGAACATTGCAATTTAACTTAAAAAGCAAATTAAAGTTTTGTCAGGACTGGGAAACAAAAAATCCAGGCCACACTTCAAAAAAGCTCACAACAAAACAAAACATGCAGAAAGGTGAATAAAACAGCCTTGATTTTTGCTTTATTCAATGACTACAAAAAAATTTCAAGTCGGAGATGAGATCAGTTCATCTTTGTATCTAAAAATATAACTCCTACTTTATAGAAAACTTTTTATACTGGATGGAATGGTAACACAAGTGTTAGGAGTTAAAAGGCAGACAAGCCATAGGCACTTACACTCCCTGTAAAACTTCTAAAGATTATTTCCTTAACCTACATCCAAGTCTGAACATTCTTGAAATATTTCACTGACTATAGGAGAAAACGCAACCTCTTAGCAAGTGAAGCTGGCAGCTTCTTTTTATGGGACGTGAATGCCCCCCAGTAGTGAGCAACACGAGGGAGCATCAGCCTGAAGGCGCTGGGGAAAGCGGCTGTGAAAAGAGGGGGAGGCACAGGGCTCCTCAGTGTGCCCTGCAGAGCAGCCCTGCACAGTTCCCAGACCCCGGGTGCTGCTGAGCTGAGCCCCACCCGGCGGGATCTGCCGGCCCCTCCGCGGTGCTGCTCCGTCCCCAGCGCTGGGGAGGCTCCGTGCGGGGGTGCAGCCTTCACCCCGGGCAGGGACTGTGCATGGCAGACGGAGCAGTGCAAAGACATTCATTGTGCAGCTCAGGGTACCTAAATACCAGTGCACAACCAGGATAGAACCTCATAGAAACAGGAAGATCAAATCCCAGGATTTCACCCAGTCACCTGGAGTATTCCCTAGATATTACCTATTATGGGAAGGTGTAAATAATCCCATATAAGGCCACTGACCACAATCTTCCCGGGCCATTGCTCAAGAAGGTCACTGACCCATGGTCCTCTTTTCCAGCCCATCTCAGGTGCCCTGGAAGTGTTTCCATGGTTACCAGCGGGCCTAGGGAAGATGCTTTTGTGGGCCTTCAGGCCTGCTCTTCTACAATACCCGTGGGGGAACCCAACAGAGGGGCTGATCCACGGAAAGTGCAAGGTAAAGACAAAATACTGAGACAGCAGGGACTGTGCAGCGTATCTGCCACCACAAAATGTGCTGGGAAAGAGTGGCAAGAACCTCCACCTTTCCAGTACTGCCACAACAGAATTTCAGTCCCTGTGAAGATCCTTAAGAATGTGAGCACCACAACACAGCACTGTCACCCTACTTAAAAGTTCACAGGTGATTAGTATAAGCCTGACAACAGGTGTTCAGGTTTCAACTCTAAATCTGCTCTTAAAACATTTTGAAATAAATATTCCTACTTTCCATGTCTTGAAAGAAGTTCACTCTCTATGCCAAAAATAAGCTTCATTCTGAGGCCAAAATGTCTTCTTATCACAAGTCACAAAAGTATATGAAAAGCATATCTCATTCTGTGAAGCCTTTAATTTGTATACACATTTTGCCTCAAAGCTAAAAGGAAAAACAAACAACAACTAAAAAAAATGCCCAGCTTTCTAGACCAGCATATTATTGTGCCAGAAAAAATGACAATTTAATTTGTCTAAATTTAGTGTGTAGGAAAAGGCACATTTTAGTGGAGCCTAAAAATAAAGCTTCAACCTTAAATTAAAGGGACAAGTAATTTCCCATTAGATACAATAGCTTCTCAAGAGAAGCCTGTCAAACAATTTTGTGAGTCAACTTAGCACTTTTTATAGTTCCAGTTCAAGGTCAAGGGGCAATTCTAGTTCATATAGCCTGACCTCCTGCACATCAGCATGCTGTGGCATTGCATTTGATGACTCCTGGTTTGGGGCCAAGAATCCACGGTAAGCAGTGGCAAAACTCCTCCTCTTGATGTAAAGATTCAGAGAGATGGATGACACCATTTCCTTTGGTACTGGATCCTAATGCTTACAGCTCAGTCCATTACTCCCCATTTCTCTGTCTACCCAGGTAGGATGGTTTGGGCCCTTTCTTGCAGTTGGATAAAACTTGTGCTGATTTGTCATTCCTCAGTCCTGAAGTTTCTCATTATTTCATTTCTTATTAGCATCACTTAAAATGCCTTTTCTTCTTAGCTGTAAAGCTTAGCATCTGACTGAATCAGAACTACGGCTGAATACAGGCAGGATCAGTATAGATAATTCTGTATTACTCCCTGCCCTCATTATTTACCGCTTTGGTAATCTTTGAGTCATTTGCAAATTTTACCACAGTTCCATGTACTCCAGATCAATGCTGAAACTGTTAAATGGTGTCAGACACAGTGCTGATCCCTATGGAGCTGCACTCTATTATTATGACTAATTTTTTAGGTTTGTCAGTTGGCCAGTTCTTAATCCTTTTAACTTGTGCTTCACTGATACAGGGCAGTGCTATTTTTCAAACTGGAATGTCATGCAATGCAAAGAACTGTCTTTCTAAAAGGGCTGTTACAGCTACACCTTCACCTTTGTCAGCCAAACCTTTGAACTTCTTTAAATACTGAAATTAAGCTTGCTCATGATTCATTTCCTCTAAAGCTGCACATACTGAGAATTACATCCCTATTGCTTATTTCTTTTTAAATGAGTCTTCTGAAAGATTCACAGCATCCTTCCCAGCACTGATATCTGGATGCTCAACCTGCAGTTATTCCAAGTCTGTCTCCAGAGCAGATTTTTCTACAGAAACAGACATGGAGAGACTTGGAATTAATTATGTATTGAATATCTGATCTTACCACAGCCTTGCCATTAACCATGTCCTTACCATGAACATACCATGTCCTCTCCACAACTGAAAGTAAGTTACTTACTTACTGACACAGTAAGATGAGTTCATGGTGCAAGTGCTCATGCATTAACACAGTTTAATGACCTTTTTTTTTAAGTCTTAGGATATTAAGATACAGAAAAATGCTTTTCAAATTTAAACCCACTGTAGACAAAAGAGGTTCTCTTCTGCTTCTGACCAAATTTTTTTGATTCTGCCTATACAGAGGCAAATACAGGATTTTACCATCCTTAGTTACCTTTAGAAAGGAGACTGTGGTAACTCAGCAACAATTTCTGCAAGAGTCTGAACATTCCTCGTTTTTCTGAATTTCAGATGCTGAACAGCATTCAAATACTGCTCTTCAGTACCACTCACACATTTCTTGCCATGGTATTTCACTCTGTACTGCTGTGACAATCCTGGTGAAGAGAACCACCGAAGTGAACACCTGAACCTAAAGCCCAGAACTGATGGAAGACGGGAAGATTTTCAGAAAGCTGTGATGGATCAAACACCTTGGCTGTGGGTACTGACTGTCCAGAGAGTGGTGCATATGCCAAAACTGCAGCAACACGGCTCAAGTAACATTCCATCTTAAAACAAGGCAACAAAGCCATCCCAGCCCAGTCAGCCCTGCCCTGTGTCTCTGACCACAGGCAGTAGCCAAGGACAGTGACCCCGATGACAGGACTTGGCTATGACACCCCCAATCTGCAAGCCCACCTGCTCCGTGGCAGAGCCAAGGCTGCTGTCGTTCCACCTCTCCAGAGAACTGTAACCTCCAGCTCAGCAAAAGAACAGCACAAAGAGTTTTACATGAAAACATTATTAAGTATGAAAAGAAAAAATACCATGGAGCCATCCATATTTGATTAATTTGTTTGATTCTAATAGTGACAAACAAGTTTTCACTACCCAGTGCTGTTGATTTTTGAAACAAAGGCCCCAAAACATGCTAACTCTCTTAATGCTGTGTTGCACGTCCCTCCCCTATAATCAGTCCTAGTGTAGACTGCAACTCAACGTGAGTGAAGGCAGCAGACTGAGCTGTGTGTAATTACTCATTTGGTCTTATTAAGACACCAAATTCTAAAATTACAAGGCTGAGGGCTGTGCACTGGTTCACTGCTGTAGACATAGTAGTAGGTAGTAGTTCAACTTCTCTAAAATAGACATGTAATACTTAACAACAGAATTTCAGTGCAATAATAGAACTGTTATGGACAAGTTCATTGCTTTTAACAAGGTTAATGTAGAGAACAATACAAAGCAAAACTCTAGGAATGTAAAATATCCAAATATAAAATTTCTTTGTGATGGCATTAATGAGCACATTAATGTATAGGTATTTATTTGGCAGGAATGTTTAAGTATTAATTTGACAGGAATATATAAAAGATGTGTAAATTAAAAGTATTTTTGTGGCTATTCAAGAACTTGATTTTTCATTAGTGAATATCAACAACTCTACATAATCATTTATGATGAAAATTATAACAGCATAACCCATGTTTCAAGGTTGAAGCTCAGAGAAAAATTTTCAGCACCACAGAAATCTATGATAAACTATCATAGCAGAACTGGGCATAATGTGTTTACAGAAATAGTGAGATACTTAATTTAAGTCCCAAAGAAATCTGGTTATCTATCTCAGCTCCTCAGGAAAAAAAGCTTCATTCTTAAATAAGTCTGCTTATGTTACCACAACCTCCAGATAAGAATCACTATTAATCCTGTTATCCTCATATATATCATTTGTTTCTCTGCTACCTCACTAACAGATGCCAATATTCTTCTACTATTTACATACATGGCAGAATTATTAATCATAAGTAATCTATTTATTTTCTAACCTTTTTTTTTTTGAGCTAACTTAAAAATATTTCTGTAAATAGAGTATTATCTAAAGCATAAAAGACAATAGATCAGAGCCACCTAAGAGCTAGAAACATTTTACACCAAGTCTCCAAAATTTGACTGACTTGCACCCTCCTTCCCCAGGGACAGACAGCTCCCTCCATAAGGGGAAAGAAAGAGCTTGCAGCACACTCTGAACTTCAGCCCCCTTCATCGAAGGACTTTCAAACAAGTAAAACACGGGGAAAAGCAGGAGAGGTGAAGGCATTCCCCTGCCACCAGCTGGAAGTTCGATACAGAATAAAACTCCAGGGCTGGAGAAACACACCAAGATGAAGCAATGATGAGGTAGGCAAGATCCTCAGTGTAGCAGCTACTCAGTGGAGTAGCCAGAGCTACTCCAACATCTTTCTCTTCTAGATCATCTCAAATGCATGCCTTGGGAGAACGGCCTCCAGTAGCTGCTGCCTGTAATGGGAAAATGACCAACTAAGAAAGAATTAATTTTTTTTTTCTATATCAAAAATCAAACTTTCTTGGCAATCACAGCTACCTGATCATCCAGCAAGAGCCCAAGAACTGATAACACTGCTCTGTCTTGTGAGCAGGTCTAAGAAAAACACTTCAATGAGGGGTCAGGATGGTGGACCAGTGTCTGAATCATGTGGGGAGAGGTTAATCTTGACTTTAACTGTAATTAAGTATTTTACATTTTTTTGCACCAAAGGAAAAAGTAAAAATTCATAATAGTGTGAAGTGAATTGAATATTACCTTCAAATTACAGTTTTTTGCTTCGTTTGGAGGTCACCTTATCCCTTTTAATGTCAAGAGGAAAACAGCATTTGGAATCAAATAATAAAATATTTTAATTATGAAAAAATTATTGTCCACAGAATAAACATTAAAAATCCCATTCTTTCCTCAGAAAGCACTATCCAAACTAGTTCCGAAAGACCTCTGAGTGGAGGAAAGAAGAGTGTAAATAAACTTGTGTCTTTAAAAGGGCCCTAGAGGCACCTTCTGTTTTAGAGGTGAGAAGTGACTTCCATGGGTCTTACTGCACCTGGCTAACCTAACTAGTTTTACATATATATATATATATATATATACACACGTAACTTTGTATGTACTGTTGCAGTGCTGCTGGATTTGTTTAAAAATGATTTGTTTAAAACAAACATGAGAAGCTGAATAAGGTGTAAAGTAAAAGCAACGTTAAAGTACAAACCTATTACTTTAGTTAGGAGAAAGGTTAATAGAACAAGACATATTATCACCAAAATTTAAATGCAGATATGGAAATATCAGCTAACATGGATCACTGCCAATATTTAGTGAGAGAATATCCAAATAGTCTAGTGTGACTCTAGAGGCTGTATATGCAGCCTTGGCAAAAACAAAGTCAAAGTTAAGGAGGTGTACCTTTGTGGAATTTCAATGCTTTGATCTGACAACTAGGTCTGAATTCCAGAAACTGCAGCAGGGTTTATGACCCATATAAGACTTCAGCTCTTTTTGTAACAAGAATAATATCCATTTCTCTGTTAATGAAAGAGCAGCACAGTACAATTGACAAGCATAAAATTATTCAGGAAAGTATTACTGAGACTGCTAAAAGAAGGAAGAAACTGAGAAAAATAAAGCTTTTTGCATGATCCTAAACAAGTCCACTATTGTAGTATGATACAGCCAGTACATGACTTCCTGTCCCAACTTCTCTCTGTCTTTTTTTCATGGTGGACAGCCAGATTTGGTAATGGACATTCTTCTGGGACCAGGAATGCAGGAAATAACTCCATCAGCATTTGACTGCAGTTTGCTGGTACCAACTTTAAATTATTTAAAACTGGTATTACTTGCTTTAGAGACACCACCACAGCTTCCTCCTCAAAGAAATAACAGAAACTAATCCTCAAGGAGCTCCACAGTGCCAAACCACTGCCCCCCCCAGCCACAGGCACAGGAGCTCCTACTCCAGCAGCACAGCAGATCCCAGCTCTGGCTGCAGCAGACCTGAGCAGGTGGAAGCAGCCCAAGGAAGGTGGCACATCCCCATCCCCTCAAGCCTAAAAAAGTCAAGTGGCACCGACTGTCATGTTTGTGACAAGGTTACATCTCAGCTTGCACTTCCACAGCACAGTTTTTCAAAAAGCTTATTAATACTCCAAACACAGACAGATTTTAGGTGACCAGAAGCGTATTCCCAACACCAATTTACTCACCAGGTCTGCCAGTCAAGCACCAAATAAAAAGTCTTTTTCATAGGAAACCCTCCAACTTCCCAAAGGAAACGCACTCTGCAGCCCTTTTAGTCCCTGAGCAGCCTGGTTGTTTTTCAAAGTGCAGGATCCCTGAAGATGGGTCTCCACCCAAAACCCAGCCCCTGAGCAGGACTCCCTGGTGGCTGTGTGCCCGTGCCAATGGCTCGTGTTCCCCTCTGCCCAGCAGCCCCCTCTGAGACAGCAGGGTGAGGGACAAAGAAAATGGCTCAGGCATGGCAGACACTGCAGGTTGAGCAAGTAAGCCCAGAGCATATGGATTTCAGGGGTAAATTGAGTATCTGGCTGTGATTTATACAGTTCTCCCTGCTTTAATAAAACCGGAAAAGTGAGTATAGAATTCTAGCCTTACTGAATGCCGAAAGCTTATTCTATAAAAATATCTTTAAAATACTAATGTACTCGCACTTTTTCTTTTCCTTTTTTTTTCCACAAATCCAGATATGTAAATAGAGAATTAAAAATTTGGGCGCATGCATATTTGAAATTCTCTTTGGAGCACCGTACACGGACCAGTAGGCGAAACACATTTGTCCCTATCTTTGACAGATCCTGTAATAGATAATAGTTCATTTATTGAGCCAAATATTACTTCACATTATAATAATAGTGAACATTGATGCTATTCTTCATTTTATTCAACAGTTTATGATGTGTAAGCCTGAAGAGCCTGGGATAACAATTGAAAAATTATTAAAAATAGAGGAGAGAATAAAGGAGTGTCTTACTAGTTAATTTTATCTTCCCATTTTTATTATGCTTGGCAGATGATGGGTTTATACTTCCTCACGTCACAAAATCCTATAACAGGAATTTTTCCAGTGACCCATAATTTCTCTTCCTTAACATTTCCCACATTGCCTACCTAAAAGTCAAACAGGAAATAATAAAAATTGTGGTCTCCTTGTCCTATAGAATTTCCATCCTGTTACACCCTTAGAGCTGAGACCAGAGAGGAAGACCCAGAGACCAGTGGGATGGGATGGGATGGGATGGGATGGGATGGGATGGGATGGGATGGGATGGGACGATGCTCTCACTACCTGGGTGGAAATGATCAAGATCTGCCTTATTTTTTCAAACATGCTTTTCACCATCTGTGCTCATGACAGTTTTATTCTGGGCCAACAAATGGGCTTTTTGAAATGCAAAATTAGGTTTCAACATGGTGATAAAGTAGACTGAAGAAAAGACACTTCTTACAAAAACATCATCTAATAGTAATTATCCTTTTTTATCATAAATCAGTATAGGTGGTTGCCACAGAAGTGCAAGAACAAGCACAAGAAGACACCCAGGTGACCACACGGGAACACAAATACGGCTAAAGCATATGTTCTACAAGAAAATTAATTAAAAAATAAGATATTTGCACTTACATTGATAAATACAGACATACAATTAAGTGGAGGGAAGGAAATCATAAAGTTATTTATCATATCTTTGAGCGAAAAGATAATGTTTTTCTCAAACACATGAACTTAAACTCCATTTACACCTATCCTGAATATTTATCTATTGCAGTTCAGAGATTTTTTTTTTAATTTTTTTTTTCAAATGGCACCAAATAAACCTCCCGTTGCTGTGTTCCTCTCTGTCTTTATAGCCTGGATAACCCAAAACAACTTTCTATTTGTAGAAAAGCTGTATTAAATCGTTATAAAAGTAAAAATTTAAACAATAGCCACATATATCCAAACAATACATTTGAAATATTCTTTTTACTTCTAGGTGCAGACCTAAGCTTAGAGCATTCTGTCTGTCGAGCAGGAAGAGAGATTATCACTATCACTTAAATCACCACGAGAAATACTGTTCCAATTCTATTGAGGTGTTAGTGATGTTATCAGCTCCTACAAGAGAAAGAAAATTCAGGGGTGGAGTTTGGCAAGCTTTAAAATAAAGGTTTCTACACTTAAATCTCAGTCTAAAGCTTGCAGACTTGATTCAATGCTGATTAATGGAAGCGAGTGTGCTTCAGCTCTCAGCTAAATCACAGTTAAAAGGCAGATGAGAAGATACAGCTATGCTGATGTTTCAGATTGGAAGTATTTCTGTCCAATGTATACCTATCAAACATCTTCTTTGAGTTTATCTGCCAGATACAGGAAATATTTATGTGAAAGTGAACAAAAAATACACAGTAGGAAGGAAAATAAGTTGAAGGATAAAATGTTACACTTCTCTAACGTGATTGTGTAGGGCTCTCTTCCAGTAGTTTCATGTCATTAACACAATCTCTTTTTCATCAGAATATGAATTTTTATTATGGAAGTCTTTATGTAACACTAATCTTTCTATTATGACCTGAGGGAATATACTGCAATAATATTAGATATCTTCATTTGTTTCTTCATTCAGTGATTCCAAGTTGATGTCCCGGTTTAAACACAATTAAATGAGTGAAACAATGATGGGCATTATGCCATGGCCTTTTAACTTCCCCCACACAGACCAACAGCACAACTCACTCACTGGAGGAAGCAAGCACCCTCTGGAACCATCTATGATTTCAAACTATTGTAATAATTTCCCTGTAATTCCAAGGTCCTGCAATAGTGTTGCATCACAGAGCAGTGAGGTGGTGGGAGCCCCAGCACCCGAGGGTGTGCTTCTTTCTCAGTGCTGCACAGCTGGTAAAAGACCCAAGAGGCAACAGAAGAACTCCTGTACCAGAAACATCAGGTGAAGAATCTGCAATCAGCCTAAAAATCTGTTAAATACCAGCAGCCATAGCAAGGACAGATTTTCAACCCTGTAACAGCCAAATCTTGCCATGTCAGCAGTCTTCCTTCCGCTCCCTTCAAATGAAACAAAAGAATCTAAAAGCACACAGATTACTTTCAGAGTTAGGGTGAAGCCCATGGCTGCTGCTTAAGGACCTTCAAAAAATTCAAAGGACAAAGAGCATGAATCCCCCTCCCAATTCTTGATAAAATGGGAGAGGAGGGGGCAAGATGATGTGCCCCCACTTTGCCCTCTCCTCAGTGAGCATTAACTTGGTCTCTCAACCCCACCTGCCACCTCTTGAGCAGTTTTTTGAGCAGTCTGATACACAGACTGCATTGTAAATTAGTAAGTCAATTTGGCCCTCAAAAGATGTGCAGGGGTTAAAAGAATGTTAAGGTTTTAAGTCATACTTTCCATTGGCTAATCGTTACTCAGCTTGAACTCCTGATGGCGAGCTCCTTGACACTAATGAGCCTACATCTGCTCCTCTAACTCAAAATTACTTTGCTCTATGAGCTACTTTTATTAACAGGCCAATGACCATAATGAATTTTTGACAACGGACAGCTATTCAGCACAAATCAACTTAAGCAATTCTTCCATCAAGTTTAACTGTGTTGTGTTAGAGGAAACAATTGATTGCTACTGTAAACCTGCGCCTCCCAGGCAAGCTGATTTCTTATCATACACCATGTAAGTAACCAAAAAGCAAACAAACCAACCCCCACACGCTGACTGTGAACAGCCAGATCTATCTGTTATCAAGTAGCTGAAAAAACCCTTGTGTTTCACTGGAAGTCACGAGGTCAGGTTGTAAAGCAGACTAATTAAATGAGACAAAACTATAAACACTAGAAGCAGCCACGAACTGCCTAATCTAAACGACCTACAGACATAAAGATGCTAACTGATCCCAACTCAAATTTACTCTATGTAAAAGTGCTTAAAGAAGTCCAGGTGTTGGGTTTTCCCCCGAAGTGCTGCAATGATCTGGCAGCTGCCTGTAGAGGATCTTTCCTCTGTGAGCAGCCTTTAACAGGGCCAATACTCACATGAGCAAAATCGAGAGTGGAGCAAAACACCCTGTGCTTAATGTGTTCAGTCAGGACTTGGGAAAGCTGGTTAACTTTATGATCACTAACAAAGCTCCAAAGCTGATGTTTTCCCACAGTTGTTTGGTTCCAGTGACCACAAATGAGGTTGTGACACATTGTTTCTATCAGTTTCAAGACGGTTTTAACCACTGAAGTTTACAGATAGACTTCGTATGTTTTATACACTTAGCAGCAAGTGGAATAACACACAGGTGCAAGTGAAAAACAAGCTGTATGTCTTGTTTTGTATGAAATATGGTGTGCAGTATGCCCTAACTTCCAAGGAGAAAAATAAAAAAAAAAAAGCCTCTCTAAATTCACCCACAGCTTTCATTCTCAAAATAAAACTATATCCTGCTCATCTTAATAATTTCAGACTCCCCTTTGCACCCCAGCTGTAATGCACAGGATGGTGATGACACTTCAACTCCAAGGTAGGTACACAAACTCAGAAGCAGAACACCAGGTGAAATTTATGGGTCAGATATGTCAAAATACCTTATGAGAAGCTGTTTCATCTTACTAATAATCTCTGAAAGCTCACAGACTTTGTCACATCTTCTCTAAATTCAAACCACGATGCTGATCTGAATATTTATTTACATATACATACACATATACTGCATATTATATGTGCAGATGCTGAAAAATGTTTGTATAAAATGCAACTTGTAAACCCCCAAGACTCAAATACTGCTGATGCCTGACACTTGACAAGGTTTAAACCAGTTAGAATAAAGGATTTCAAAATTTATTTCAAGAGCATTTCACAAGATGTCTGAATTTTAAAAGTCTTGGTTACCAAATAGGCAGCTGACAGTTATTTCTTGTGTAATGTATTTCAGAAATAACCTAACACGATCACAGTATCTCCAAACCTCACATTCTCATTAAGAAGTGAGCAGGTGGGTTTCAGAGTACATGAAAGCATCATGCTCCTAGTAGAGGTAACCTTTTTTGTCCTCATTAGGATGAGTGATGACAGCAGTGAAAAAAAATGAAGCATTTTCTCTTTTCTTTTTCCTTCCTTTCCCCAGTATAGTAACAATAACCAGCAGAGAGGATTCTTTGCAGCAGATGAATAGATCTGCAGTGGTTTCGTGGTTTAGTTTATTAGACAAGAAGTATCCCAGGTATTTCTACCTTGTGTTTGACTTGGGATGACATAAAAAGAAAATGCTGCTTGCTATTGCAGCATTTGATCCAAGATTCTTCTTTCATCTTTTTCTTCTAACTTTGCATTTTGTCTTTCCTTCTGCTGTTCTTTCCAACATCCTGTAGGATACAAATCAAACAGCATTCCACCAGAAGGGCAACGACTGCAAGATTAATAGACCACACCAACAGTCGTGTGGCAAAAGCAACTAAAAGTTAGGAGAGACCACCCGTGTGTAACATCAGCTGGATATTTCAGAGTGAAATTGTCCAGAAACCACAAAAACTGCGTAATTAAACCAAAACCCCTAGAATTTATACTGGGGAATTGTATCTTTTCCATGAAAACTGATGTTATCAGAAATAAATACAACGACATGCACATAAATACACCCTCCTAACCTTTCTGTCCTTCCACACTAATCACTACACACAGCTTCACAACGCTCCCACCTTCCCAGAGAAGGTGGACACTGGAAGGCACGTGCCCATTGGGCCACTGGCAGGCTTACTGGGTCATCCTGCTCTGTTAGAAACCAAGAATATTATCTACAAGTCTGCACAAGGAGAAAGGAAAGTAAGTCCATACTGCTTTACAGGTTAGAAAAACAAAAGTCATACTACTGAATCTCACTTCAATGTTTTTCTATTCTGATCCATTCCCTGTTCAACTCTTGTGTCTGCCTGTGGGGCTCAGACAAATGGCAGAGCAGACAGAGCATGTGTGCACACCCAGGCCCTTCGTCAGTCAGGGCCATCCCTCCCTGGCCTAGGAGAGGAAATTCCAGGGGTTCTCAATGGTTAGTTTGTTCCAGCCATGGGTGCAGCTCTGGGAAGAAGATGGAGAAGTAGAGAAGAGCTGATTCAGGTTCACAAATCCTCCAACAAAGAACAGAGAGGAACAGCTCATTGAATTTCCATTCATCATTATTAAATTCAGTCTTCCCTCTACCTGTTTTTCTGCAAGCAGCAGGCTGAAAGATCATGTAAGAATAGATGTGGTGCTGTAAAGCTTGCAGAAATAAAGGATAGCCACAATCAAAACAGATGAGCCCCAAAATCAGTGAAAACCCAACTGTGTTAGCATACAATTGCTCCTGATATGTAAAGCTACAATTTCTTTAGAAACCCCTTTGATTCAAAGATCGACAAATACCATTGCACCTTGAAGAGCTCAAAAGGTACGATGGGAACAAGTCTAAGATATGCCCAGAAACTGAGGCTGTAGGTATTGCCGTAGTAAAAGAAAACTAACATGGTTCAATGTCTTGAAAAAGAAGTGTCTGACATTAACTACTCTGCAGCCTATTATAAGCAAGGAAAATAAAAATTAGTTTTAGTTCTTTAATGCTGAAATATAGTTCCTGTTCAAATATTCTCATTAGACTTATTTTAGTTTTGAAAAACAGAAGCTTTTTCCCCATTTAAATAACAGGCTTTCATGTTATTTACAAACAGCAGCAACAAAAACAAATATTTGCAAAGTAACTGCACAGAAAAACAAAATAGGTACTAGCATTAATTCTTGCTAATACAGAATGATAAGTAGGTTGCTTTAAATTAATTTAAAAATATTAATTACATTCAGTCACAGGACCATAAAATTAAGCAGTCTAATGTATCAACACTTGAAAAATACACTTGAACATGCTTCCCTAGTGAGCAGTGGCCTAAGCTATCAGCTTCTGTAAAATTCAAACACCAGCACTTCCATCCACAGAGCTTCAATGACACCACTTAGTTAACAGTTCAGGGAGTTAACAGCTACAACATTCCTTTCCTCAGTCTATGGGCAGTTCCAGCACGTCTCCTTTAGCTCAGGATATTGATGAGTATTAGAATGAAACAACTGGCAAAGACAAGTTTCACAGCTCTTGTTCAGAAACATGTGGGAGGCTTTGCAATTTATTTTTTATGCTGCAGCTATGGCTTCAGAAAGTCACAGGGCTCAACTCCAATATTTCCCTGAGAAGCAGAGCGTGTGAAGAACAGAGAGAATAGGATATCTATATTTTGCTGCCCTCACCTATAGGCAAGAGGCTTTGAAGACAGGGTGAAGACACGGCAGTAGTTGTGCATCCTCACAGATTTTGAGTCCGAGTAGGAGAGGCTGTTGTGCTTTCCTTGAACCATTACATTTCTTGATCACCCACCTGCCTGGGGTGGCTACACAGCACAAGGTATGTCCAAGGAAACAGCAGAAACACCACAGTGCTCTCTCTTCTGATGGAAGAGGTGAAAGTCTTTATAAAGTGCTGCTGCTGAACTTACCTGCCATTCACTTTCACCCTTTTCCTGCCTTTCATCTATTTTTGACTGAGCTCACCAATTTTCTATCCTAATAAATAAGAGCATTTTATGAGTTACACAGTTACCAGAATTTGGGCTTTAACTAAAAACACTTCTGGTTTTGAAAAGCCAGTCAAGCTGTTGATAACCCTTCCTTTTATATTTACCGTATTATACAAAGTTCCAATCATTGAAGCCAAAGCTTGAAGTTCAAGGTTGCAGCCCATGTTTAATCATCTATTAATATTAAAGGAGAGCAGTTCTGGAATATTATGGTCTTTTAATTATGAAAAATTACAGATTATTAGCATGGCCATATTTTACAAATAACACTGTGCTTTTACTTCAGCAAGCAGAATCAATGGTATACTGGTAAAATTTGGTTTCCTAAATCCACTGGAGTGGAGGTACTTGATAATTCCCTTTCAAACCAACTTTACAGTTTCCCAGCTGTCTAGTTCTCTACATTTGTCATAACAGACAAAGTTAAATTAAAAATTCTAAACCATCACCCTAGAGCAAAACTTGATAGAAGAGGGTAGAACAATACTTTTTAAAACCAGTATCAAAATATATCCTAACACTATAAAGAAAACACACTGTAATTTTTGTGTGCATTTACTCCCCTACTCCTTTTTAATAGATGCAATTTTCATGAAGTCTAATCACAAAGCACAACTCAAATGGGTGTCTCGCTCTATTCTTTTTTTGAATAGTCTAATTCAATGGATCACAGCAATGAAATCTCGCATTCATCAAGGCATGTGTTTAGGCACAGAGGTTAGATGTCACTTGTGTGATTGATAATGTTTGTTTTGTGCTTTGCTTTTCAATAACTCTTCACTTTAAGCAGCATTTTGCTTCTAAACAGGAGTGGGTGTAAGGACACTCAGCATAATGGAATGGGCCAGGTTTAATTCCCTTAATCACTTGGTCAGGGCAACAGAATTAACTGTCCACATCTGTTCCCTCTGAGTACACATGCTTAGTTTTCCCTCTTATGCAATAAAGGAGTGTGGGGTCATGCTGCCACATCTAGCCTGCCTTTTCCTCCAAATCTGAATCCACAGGGAACACCCGAGAGCTAACTGTGCATCAACACAGACTGAATTTGGACCACAAAAGACTTGTGGTGTGGCAAAAGCAGCTCCATCCTGAGCCTCAGGAGTAACTTCTTATATGATATGCCATATATGTCCAAAGAGAAAAGCAGAGCTGTTGTATCAATTGTGAACAGACAGGCAAAGAGAAACACACACCAAAACCTTGATATAAAATGGTTTTTTAATGAAGATGCTCTTGATAGACCACTGACAATGGAGTGTAACTGCACTCACAGTAAGGGTGATCTGTTCAAGATGATGTAACCCAGTAAAGATGACATTCAGCATCCTTAGTTACACTGATAGAGAGCTCTGGAGAGCTGCTCAACAAGGGCCACGGAGGGCCAGAGTCAAAAGAAAATTTGGAAAGGTATCATTTAAAATGGCAATTAATTCAGACTCACTGTTTTGTGCTTGTGCCTTGCCTCTGAAACCCTGTGTTTCTGTACTCTGAAATGGTGATGATGGAGGTCAATTGCTCCAAGCCCCTGGTGGTCGCAGAATGGTGATTACCACGGTGCTCAGCTCAATCTGGAGCCACCTATGCTCACCTCCTTTTGACATTTATATCAACTATGCTTGTTTAAGGATCAACAGACAGAGAAATCCTAAGTTCAGAAAAAAAAAAATCAACAACAGAGTTCATGCTGGGAAACAAACACTGAATTACCAAAAGCAGAAGGGAGGAGTCACCAACAGGCAGGTAAGTACAGGGAACACAACACAGACAGGGAGCTTCTAGAAAGTGACAAAACCCATTAATTTAGAGGAACAGCTGCACTGTTTTCTGGTATAAGAAATAAACTAGTTTTGGAGAGAAAGAAAACAACTTTCTCCTTTAAGGTCAAGGACAAACAGAATAGGCAGTAAATGCTATGTTTCACCAAGAAATTGTTCTCTGCAACAGGTGTCATAAGAGATACTTGATTTGAAAGGAGGAACTGCCAGGAAAACCTACAGGTCAGCTGACGGCTGAAAGGTGAGGGAGAACTTCCTGAAATAATTTAGGTAAAAACTGATTAAGAAGATTTCTCCTCATTTACACCCTTTGTGGCAACGCTGCTATTGTTTTGTTTGGATGCTGTGACTGCTTTCAGTCAGCATTTTGTCCCTTGCCTGACCTGAGCTAAGGGTGATTTGAAGATAGCAGGTTAAACACAAAATAATCCCCTCTCAAGGCTGTGGCAGTCTATGAAATGAGGCAGGCGGTGAGACACCTCTTAACCCCCTAGTACATGATATTCCTCAGGGTAAGCCAGGAGACCAGAGGCTGACCTTGTCAGTGCAGGAGCCCTGGGGCGCTGGAGGGGTGCGGCACCCCCGGTGACGGGGAGCAGCCAGAGCTGCTGCAGAGCAGGAGGGAAGCACAGCAGCACCCGGGCACGGAGAGAGGCAGCAGGGAGCACACCTGAGCTCCGGAATCCCTCGGGAGTCTGTTTACATCATCCCTCATCCTTCGGGAGTCTGTTTACATCATCCCTCATCCCTCTGGGCAGCCACTGCCAATTCCTGCGCAGCAGAACCCGGGACGGCGGCACTTCAAATCCATCTGTGAACCTCTGATTCTATCACTATAGCAAATAATAAAGAAGGCAAATGAGGATGATAATATTGCTTGTTTTACATGCGGAAGGTCAGAGAGCACGAATTAGTCGCTCTCCTGTGCAGGCCACTGCTGGCTGGCTGACGGGAGGCACAGCCTGCAAAGGGCCCTATTCCCTCTCCTGGAGCTAAGCAGAGGCACGCGGTGTTGTGATTCTGCCCCATCTCATCCACGAGCCCAACAGCCAAGCAACGTGTAGGAGAAAATAATCAACTACTGTCTGGAGATAAGCAACATTCTATTTCTCCAGGGAGCAAGTGGGGGGACCAGGATGCAACAGCTGTCTTCAGTCACACTATTTCTGCCTCGGACTGCTCCCACTATACGCACTGCCTTACTACGGCTTGAAAGGAGTTGCCTATATTTATAAATACAGAGAGATAAATAGCTGTGTCTGAGTGCATGTGTGCATCTGGTTGTAATGCAGAAGTAAGGAGAAAATATCCTTCCCACGCACATTAATGCAAATGCAAAGAGAAAATATCCTTCCTACAGACATTTATTTTAAACTGTGTGTGCTAGCATATTTTTATTTTAGAAAACTGATTACTTCATCAATGGATTGTGTCCTCACTGCACTTAGCAGTTTGGGAAAAAAAAAATGAATTCAAATGTAACTCACAGGACAAACAAGTATTTATTTGAATTTTTAAACAGCTTGGCGATTTTTCTTCTCCATTTCCTACAATAATATAAAGCACGTTAAATGGAAAAACGTGTTACAAATGCAAATCCTCTGTAAGTGAAAGCGTATAGAAAAAGAATAAAGCTATTGAGCAAATGGTAAAATAATTTTTCTCCCAGCACAATTGGAAAGGAATGCTGCCAAACAGTAAACACACCTGCAAAACCAGATTTAGGGAATAAGTTAAATCCTCTGACCTGTACGTTTTTGCAAATTGATCTAGAATTAATCCAGTGAACATTTAAAGATAGTGCTTACAACAACAATTTTTCATAACTGGAAGTTTTAGGAACATTTGCTATGATATCATGACGTGTACCTAAAAGAGAGATAGGTTTAATAGCATTCAGTCATCGTATAATTACACAGACTGTATACAACAACCACTGAACGATGCAGCTAAGCCAATTTAGGACAATATGCTCATCCACTAAGCTATTACAGCTTAGAATGACGTTCTTATCCACTTTAAAGTTCAACTTACCATTAATTGTTTAACACTAATGGAGTTCTGAATAAATAAAGCCAACAAATTAGAATGCAATAGTTAATTGTAATTAATGTGGCTGTGTATAAAATCCTACTTCCATAAAGAATAAGATGGCAAAGAAGATAGCTTTTTGTTTTCCTAATGAAGTTTGAATTCTTCTACTGCAAAACAACTACTTACCACTACCATCTTCACCCAAATAAAAAATGGTCAGATAAAAATTAGCAATTAACAAAGAAGAAGATTTTGTAGAAAAAAATATTCTTAAATCACATCAAGGGCATCTGCATTGCAAGCTTTTCCACATATGTGTGTAGACACATACACAAATATATCTGTATATATAGTAAAGACAATGCACCCTCTCCAAACCCCTGATATATATGGTTTCCAACTGCAATTTACTGCCTTCCTTTCCCCAGTCTGTGTTCTAGTTCTTTCTCTCAAGTTCCCTCCAATCTATGAGGGAAAAGCAAAACAAAACAACCCACAACAAAACGAAATCAAAGCCAAATAATACAAAGGATTTTCATCTTTATCTATCTGCCCATATCTCTTGGTTATATAATCACAACTGTAATCTCTGGTAAATGCAGACTCAATCAGACAGCACAGCAATGCTGGGGAAGATTTCTCCAAGCTGTGAAATGTCATCGAATCTAAACAGACTGTGAAAGCTTCAGAATGTTCCCATCAAATGACCAGATGGGGATGCAATCATTCAAATCTCCTGCAACAGAAAGTGCAGCAAGACCATGAAATGTTCGCTTCTCCATCATCTGTCTCAAATACTGGGAAGGAAATATGAAAGAAAAGCTTCTTCTCATGTGTCTCAACAATTCTGCATAAGAGACCATACCAAAAAATAGGTTCTTTGGTCAAATAATGAGCACTTGTCTGAGGTAGGGCTATTTGCCATATATTTAGATATAACACCAGGTGTTTGACCATCACTTGTGAATCATTCTGAAGACTCCACATCAGACTGCTCATTTCTATTCAGCAGGGCAGGAATCAAAGCTGACTTAAAAATCCAATATAGCTATCGCAGCTCTTTTTTTTTTAGTATTATAAAATACAGTCTCTTTGAGAATATATTTTCTGTGAACTGTGAAAGAATGAAAGAAATCCATACTACTTGCAGTCTGAATCACACACAGAATTCCTATTTCTTGTACTTCTTGTTTCTGAACTGTATCACCTTTAACCAAGGTGATAAACCACACACCTTTTATTACCAAGCTCCCCCAAAATGATGTGCTTACTATGCAAATTTTAGATGATATAGATGATACTTTCAAGTGGCCAGGATAAAGAAATACCTCATTTTCTTCAGATCTATCAAAAGAGTTGGCTGCAGGTGAGATGAGATTTTTAAGTTCATTCATTGCATTCCCTACAGTTACCACATCCTTAGTGAGAGAGAAATCACGGCTGAGGGTGAGCTGCATTTTCAGCTGTGGGAAGGTATCAGGGTACAACTATCTGGGTTTCCACTTCCAAGCACACACATTAAATGAAAAGTCCACTAACACAGAATGTGGCAATGAGAATAATGGAATAAACCTTGTTCCACCATTCCCTACAGCTTGGACAAGCCCAGAATTCAAACTGCCAGTAGGCTGAGATCAAGTATTAAAGTTCATACAGTGTGCAGGAAAGAACTGTGACAATGCACTTGGGTTTAAAAAGTTCACCCACAATACTTTATACATCTAATTTGGAGATGCCCAGGCATATCCCTGTGTATCCAATCATCACATGTACTTTATCTGCACAGGCTGCTGTCACAGGCTGTGTACTCACCCCCAGACAGACAGATATGTCTGAAGCAGAAAGGCCATCATGTTTTCTCATGTTCTGTCAGCTTGTCACAGATTACAAAATGAAAACTCTGTTCTTAAAAATCAGCATCCACTCTTAATTTCTCACACTGGATACCATACCAATAAAATAATGAAGGACAGCATCACTGCTTCAAGTAAGAGGAGAAAGAAAACAACTCACCCTGATACCAAATCTAAGAATTCCTACCCTTCTGAATCAGGATAATCCGTTCACTTAGCCTTTCTGCTGTAGTGATTAAGCATATGAGGAGCAGCTGAGGGGGTTGTGGGGGCTCAGCCTGGAGAAAGGGAGGCTCAGGGCAGACCTTGTCACTCTCTACAGCTCCCTGACAGGATGGTACAGCCGGGGGCTGGTCAAGCTCTGCTCCCAGGGAACCACCAAGGACAAGGAGAAATGGCTTCAAGCTGTGCCAGAGGAAGTTCAGGTTGGACATCAGGAGAAAGGGTGGTCAGGCATTGGAATGGGCTGCCCAGGGAGGTGGTGGAGTCCCCATCCCTGGAGGTGTTCAAGGAACAACCAGACGAAGCACTCAGGGCTCTGGTCTGGTTGACACAGTGGGGATCAGTCCAAGGTTGGACTCAATGACCTTGGAGGTCTCTTCCATCCTTACTGATTCTGTGATTCACACCACAGACCCATAGACCCAGCAAGGCTACACCCCCAGCTGCAGGATGGCAGCAATTTCTCTTATAAAGGGCATTATAAAGGCAACAGAGACTAAACTGAAGTGACTCCTGCTGCTGCACATAACTGACCCAAGCAGTTGTGCCAACACCCGGGCCCGGCTCACACTGCACCAGCAAAGGTAAATATTAGACAATAACACCATGTTATGCAATTGGTTTTGACATGCCTTGGTCATCAGGCAGCAGCGTGAACTGCTCAACAGACAAAACACGTTCTCTAGTTTTCTGCATCACAGACAAGAAGAATCACAGAGATTAGGACCATAACCAATGGAGGGCCAGCAGGCCCATTAGCTCTGTGCCCTCTAACCTGCACGCCTGTCGCTCTGCATGGCCGCAGCAAGCAAACGCACCCAGCAGCAGCTGCGAGTTTGTACCCTTCGGTGCAGCAGCTGCACAATGCACAAATTCCCTGCTTTACTTCCCACCTCGGAAAGCTCCACAAGCAGCACACCAAACCCTGTAAGAACACAACAGCTATTCCTTCTCAGAAAGGTACTAGGTAACTTTATGACATTTTTCCCACAGCATAATCAAGGATTTATCAGTCACTGCGCAGAAATAATCACTACACTGAAGACGTATGAGAGATCTGCTCAGATGGGTTTTGCCCCAAAAGCACATATTGTGAAAGTGTAACAGAGAAGCAAATTAAAGAGAGAAATGTTTTAGAAAATGAGCAACTAAATTAATAAAGCATTAAGAGTTTTTTTTTCTAAATCCTAACACAGTAGAATTATTTAAGACTTGCAGACTGCATGTATTCATTTGTGTAGTTTTGCTACAGCAAAATGAAACATATTGCTAAATGAAACATAATGAAGTACAGATATTTTTTTCTGCAGTAGTTCTAACCTGATTTATTTTAATTTGAAAAAAAACTAATCTTAAAACAATATTTTGCACATGTAGTACAATCAAGTACTAAACTGCACTTTGTACTATATTGTGATTTTGTTTTCTATCTGGAAGTAAGGTATAACCCCCTTTTCCAATACATTGAATAAAATTTTTTTTTTTTTTCAAATCAACCATTAAAAGCCTCTAATTATCTGAGGAAGACTTAGGGTCTTTTTAAAAAAGGTAAATATCTATATTCCTTTCCAGTTTTCAGATACCAATCTCAAACTAGGCAACAATATTTTGGTATTAAAAAGCTCCATAGGCATGATAGGAATTATCTAATTCAATAATAATCTTATATCTTATACCTCCTCTTCACACAAATTTGTTTGAGACTGTCTCTTCCATCTTCATGGAACCAGTAATCAGAAAACTTCCCACACTCACTGTTTTTAGAAGGAAATCCTATGTATACATGCATATCCTTCCAAAAGCCAAGCAAATTTATCTCAACACAAGAACAAAATAACAGCCTATGTGATGTTGTGCTTCTCCAAAATACATCCTGAGAAGCAAGGGCTTTATGTAGGATTGCCAACCAAGTCTTCACTTGAATATACTTTTGTAGTATTACCTTCACTCTAAAGTACTGATTCATAGAAAAAGGCAGCTTCATCATGACTTTTCTATTGGAACCTGACTTACTACAGACCTACCACCAGCTGATGATAAACAGATGAATGATTCACAAATGCAAATGAGAAAAAAATATTCTACAATAACACATTTGATTTTAGCCACAATTTAGGAAATGCATTTACAAGATTGTTTACAAGACATGACACATTCCTTCCAATGTCCGTGTAGAAGTCCTTTACCTGACCATGAAAAGCCTCATCCATTAATCCAAATCAACACCACCACTACCCCCTGCAGAATACCAGCACTGTAACAGCTCACAATATTGCAAACAAAAAAAAACCCCTACAAACTTACAAAGCCAAACTTGTGTCTCAAAGGCAGGTATTCTTGCATCACTAAGTTGCTGATTTAGTAATCTACAGTGACGGCATGTAGTGGAAAACATTTGTCTTTCCACAGTGATACATTCCCTTGCATCATGCCATTGGGTTGTCTGTGATGGCTGTTCAGCCAGCAGGTAAAACAGCACAAAGAGAATTCACAGCCCTGGCTGCACTGTCAGCTTCAAAAATGCCTCTCCCCTAACAAGTCTGAAAACCCAACTGGACTTCAACATCATGCATCAAGCTAAGCAGCATGAATTCCCTTCTTCAAGAGCCTGACAGAATAGGTCTGTTTTTCCCACAAAATCACTGAAATACCTTTAATGATCACAGATCTGTCACCAGGGGTGAAAAATCCTTCCTAACAAAACCTGAAGAAATTATTACACATTTTGACAGATTTTTAAAACTAACAATTCAGTAGCCATTTGCTATCTGACCTTCATTAGAATTTTCTTCATTATCATGTTGCAAAAATCTATTACATTACTGACTGAGGCAATTAGTCACTAGAAAGCCACTACCATGTATGCCAAACTGGGGAATCATCATTACCATTAATTTCAAAGGACAGCATTAAAAGAGATGATATCCAATATTTTACTTGCTAATTCTACTGTAATTTATATTTGAAAAGTATGTGGGAAGGTTATGCCAGCCTGGATAATCGGTCATTTTTCCTGAGCCATTTTGTTTCCTAGGGAAAGCCTCAGCAATATCTAGGGCATCTGGGGATACCTCAGTGGAATTCAGAGTTCAAGGAGCCGTTCTGCAGTACTGATACAGTGGTAGTCGCAGAGGGCACCTATTTCCACTTTTTAAAAGATCAGTACTGATGCAATACAGGGAAACAAGGAGAGAGGCAGGGCATTCCCTCACAAAGCTATTATAGCTTAAATCTTTCATCTTGCTCTGTTTCATGTGCATTCCAGGGACTACCATGAAGACTTTGCTCCTATTATCCTCTCCTCACGGTGTCCCTGTATGATGTAAATCACGATCTACTTTCCTGGGCTTTTATTTCTCACGTCAGGTCCGTCACCAAATAAGGACACTGTCATTGTCTTTACATGGCATTTGGTGCAGTCTCAGCAGCTATTTGGATGCTGTTCTTAGGACACATGATGCCAAATGAATTGCCTGGAATATACAGATACTTATTACTGCAAAATTTCAACTGTGGAGTTAGAAAGCTGCTGCAGCATGTACAGAACAGCTCAGTAACACAGCTATCTTACAATCTTAGCTTCTTTCCATAAAGTAAGGGCTTGCTTAGATAGGAAGCCTGAGAAGGAAAAAAAACCAGTTTAATGGAAACAACACAATATCCTACCTTGTCATTGCAAGGATTTTTGTGTTCAGGAACAAAATTTTTACCCTTCTCTAACTATCCATGTTTTCAGCTGTCCTAACTAAAAATTCCAGTTCATTCACTTGAGAAATACTTTCAGTTTCTAAGAAATACACTTTGAAAAAAGTTGGAGGGTTTTTGGTAGACATCTGTTTAAATCTACCTATTTCTATTATGAAGTGCTAGTCCAATACATTGCAGAAAAATACAGCTGGGACAGATCCCCATTGCAAAGTTGTCTAACCTGTCCCCTTAGTGCAGGACAATATCAATGGTAATGCTATCATCCCAGATGGATGGCTGGCTAGTCTGCACTGTAATATCAGTAATGGTGAGCATTTCACAGCCACTGCAGATACACTATGCTTTACTGTTGTTATCATTTGAAAGGGGATTTGGGGTTTTGGGTTTATTTGTTTTCTCTAATTTCTAACCTCAGTCTCACTTGGTGAAAGCATTACAGAAGTCCCATGGGAGAGCAGGGTTGTTCAAAGGGTACATGAAGTAAGCAACTGTGCCAACTCTGGTAAAGAACAAATCTTTCTGGGCTGGAATTCCTGCAAGAAAGCGGGAAAAGAAGAAGGATGAGAAGGTCTGAAGAGAAGTCCTGTGGACTTTAAAACTGTGCTGAACAGACACAAAAGCTGTAAAATGGTAGCTGGGAACTGAGCAGCCAGGTTAAGCATTCCATTCCGGCTAAGTTTCCATGTAGGTGTAATGTCTGTGCCATTGTAAGTCATGACACTCAGAAGGGAAGATAACAGTGTCCTGAAAACAAGCCTTAACTGTAACACACAGACACAGTAAAGAGGAGGGAGAAAGAAAGTCCCTCTCACAGTGAAAGAAACTACTCTCCGCAATAAAACTGCAAATTCATCCTGCAAAGTCTTTGATAACTCACAGACAACAGACTCAGGGACAGCTATAAATAAACCACTTAAGAAAAGCAGGCAGTTCCAAGATCTAGTTTACTCAGTTTCCCCAAAAACATGCTTCCCATTGAGACTCCACATTCCACTGTGAGACACTGTATTCCATTATTCACAGGGATAATGGATTAGGTCCTAGGAGAAGACTGAAATAGTCCTTGTCAGGTGTGTCCTAGGAGTTAAGAGAAGCTCAGCTCTTGTATTCCAGAATTTCAGCTATGAGTCAACACAGGACTGCAGAGATGAGGAAGAAATGGAAAACAAGGTGACACTGGGATTTTAGTGCTGCCACCCAGTTTTAATTTGGGGGAGGTTCAGGCGCTTCTGGCACCTCTATGGCATGGTCCTGGTCAGCAGGGAGGTACATCCACCCTGCTCACCAAAGGATTTCAGCCTTGAAGAACTTAAAAGAAAGGGCTAAATTGGCTAAAAATTATTTGACCAAACCTGAGGCTTGGTAATTTAAAGAAGAATATGGTTCCATAATGTGCTAATAGCCATCAGTGAATGGGCCATCTTGCTGCCACATACCTCTAAAATAATACAGCTGGCTTATTTTTTTTTCAAAACACTCTTGCCCATGTTCAGACTAATCACAAAGAGAGAAGATAGCCTCTATAATAAAGCTGTTTATCTGAAATTAAAAATTGGATTAATTTTTTTCCCTCCTACACTACTCGAACATCATCCAACTCCTATCATCTTCCAAACACTTTCTAATTGAAACATTTGCAATTAAAAACAACAAAAAAAACCACCACAATTTCAAAAGGTGCGTAATTAGCAAACCCAAAGACGCACATCTTTCCACAAAACTGATACGTTTCAGGCAGTAAATCCAGTTCCCAAATGCACCTACTACAGCAGGTCTGGAAGGAAGGCACAGTTTGTGAGCTGAGTGGGTGAACTGACCAGCAGAATTTTGTCTGCTCTTCAGAGGCAACAGATCCAGACCCTTATCTGCAGGACTGCAACAGCCCTTTTTCTAAGTGGAGAATAAACTTATCTTTCAATGCATTAGCTTGTCCTGCAGTACTGTTTCCTCATTTAAGGAAGGATTGTTTTCTATAGTACAAAAAAGTATTACAGATTTACTATGTGAGCAAGCCGGGATGTTAAATAATTGCCAAGTAGAGAAGATGAATAAACAGCTCTACGGACTTACAAGTAATCAAAGTGGGAACAAACATCAATTCTTAACATTGTGCATTTAGCTTTAATCTACTGGTTGTGGACACAAATAAGAGTTCATACACAATGGAAGAAACGGCACCAAGTATACACACAACTTCTGACAATAAGATAATTAGCCAACTACAAACTTTAAACTTTACTTGTAAAACCTTTCCCAGTAACGTCATGGCTGAGAGAAGCAGGGTACGGAAGAGGAAGAAAGGAAGGTGGAAGGGAGAAAAAGTACCACCATCCAACAAAGAGATTCCTTTTAGGGTCATAGCATAAATGACCACCACCTGACACAGAAAATAAATAACCCAACCACCCAACACAGAAAGCATTATGTTAAAGTACACAGGAATATGCTTACCATGACTTCTGACACAGACAGACCTGTTCATAATAAACTTGGGGAATTACAGTCCAAAATATTCATGAACTGACTGAATGAAGTCAAATAACTCTTGGTTATGGAGCTTGCACCCTGGGGCTTTACATCCAGCTGTGCCAGACTTAAGTGTAGAGTACATAAGTGATACAAGAAGGAAGACAGCAAGACATCTTTAAAGCACATTTTTGCTAGTTTACTATCTGGACCCAGTAAACAGCACACCAGCCACAGTGCTTCCATCTGCCATACCTGCCAAGATCCTTTTTTGGCAAACAAGGCAAGACACAGCTGGAGTAGCACACAGCTGCTCTTGAACTACCATGAGAGCCCCGGGTTTCACTTCTGCTCGCGCTGCCTAAATGGAAAGCAATCTCAAACCAAGTATTGGGCACCTTTTTCTTTAACCTCAGCAATTCTTTATGCAATGTGTGGTGTCAAACCTTGTTTGTTTTTCTTTTTCGTTAAAGAAAAACACCTAGAAACAAGCGAGCCTCCCTACCCAGCTAAAACTGTAGCATTTATAAGCAAGGTTTGATCCCAGGCCACTACAATCACTGCAAGGCAGAAATTAACTTCAACTACCACAAGTTAAAGCTCATATATATGTTTATTTCTGGTTAGTTTGAAAATAATACCTGCTAGGTATAAATGATAGGTTCTGCTATGCCAATATTAGGGTTTAGTAAGTACAAAACAGCATTTCTTTAGCAAAATTGAAGTGACATCTGACCATCTTTTAAGTGTTCTTCTTTCAAATGTATCAATTAAACTAAACTGCAAATGGACAACAATAGGGAAAACGTGTTCTAGTAGAGGCTGCCCTGAGCAGGTGATTCTTTCTCATGCACAGTCATTTGAACAACAGCAGGGAAATAATGACTATTTTCAAGATCAGACCCTAATTGTCACACATACCTAATTCAGGCTTAGCTGTCTAAGTGATTTTATATTGCAAATTTATTGCAAATTGTTCTCTAATACATGAGATGAATTACTTGTTTTCATAAAAGCTGCCTGAATATTTTTTGAATACCCACCAGGTTTCATCCTGACAAGGACTAACCCAGTCTGACTATACATCCGACTTCTAACACTTCATTCCAGGGGCCAGGAAATTTTCAATAATCAGAGACTCTTTTGTATCCAAGGCTAGATGGAAAACCTTTGGCAAATGGAGGCAGAACAAAGCAGCAATCATAGCAGCTTTACTAAGGATCTAAACCCCACATTTCATAGTGCTTCTCTTCTGCAAGAGCAGAGGAATGAGAAAGGCTGTCTCCTTTGCAAGGGTTCACCAGGGAAGCAGGGAATGGCCATCGATGTGGGGAGTATCAACAGACTCCAAATTATAACTTTTCCCACGAAGACTGCTGAGACAAAGAGAATGACACAGCCCTCTCTATCCTTGTGCAGGAAAAGGTCATCTGGAAGGTGGCCTGAAACTAACTGAGGTACAACTGTAAATTCTAATCTTGTAACACAAGATCTACAGAACTGACAATGGATAAACTCCAATGTTCACAGTCACCGAAGGTTATGGGCAGACTGACAGGCATAGAGGTAATGCATAAGATGCTCTGTAAAACAGAAATCTATAAGGGTTTATATTTTGGACTGAGAAACACAGAGGGAAGTGATTACTGCTCCTTTAAAGGAAAAAGAAAGGCAATTTAAGCCTGGAGGTAGCTAATACAGAATGCCAGCTGAACTAGAGGAACTTACGGAGGCCCCTGGGATTACTGGAGAGATGGAAGAAGAGTTGCAGTAAGGTAATTAGAGCTTCAATAGAAGAATAAATACTCCACAGGCAATCCACAGGTTCTACTCACCTCTCACCACTTCTTCTCTCCAGCAGTGACATCTGCTTGCGAAAGCCACGGGAAAGGTCTCTCTCACTCAACTCATTAGTTCCTAATCCTCATTGGAAGCACGACAAGGGACACACTACCAGGAGGAGCTGCCAGCTCTTCCCTCCACTGCTCCGAGGCAAGCGCAGCACACGGGGCCTCGTAGGGGCTCACCAGTAACAGCGAGGCACTGGTGCAGCCACAGCCCTGAGTCCTTTGAGAGAGAGAGACACGCCCCAGGGCACCTGAGGCATTATTCACGTTACTTTTTTCCCTGCATTTTTCTCCTTCTCCCCTTCTTCATGCCCCAGAGGGAAAGAGACTGCTGTTTATAGGCAGGCTGCTGAAGCAAGGGTAGCACCTTGCTGGGGAATGATCTGAAAGGAGCAGGAGGAGGAGAGCAATGACAGCAATCCTTTGAGGATTCACTATCTCAGCTTTTTTCCTCTGCAAGGCATTTTGGTTATCTACATTGTGATCTCAAAAACACTATGCCCTTTTGCCTTGCAATGATGAAACAAAGGACCATGAAGATACTTCCACCTTCCAGAGTGCCTGCTTTATAAGGACTACTGAAATAATTGTGACTTTGATAGCCTAGGAAAATGCTGCAGCAAATCATGCTGCATGTTGAGCCACTTCAGCACTGGTCCTGACCACTGCCATGATTCTGAAACATGTTACGTGCAGCTCCACTCTCATGTTGTCTCTCAGCCTCAGGTATATTGCACAGAGGAAAGAAGGTGACAATGTTCTGGATTTCAGTCAGCATTCCTTAGCAGGTAGAAAAGCTGAAAGAAAAGACAGCTGCACAGTTTATTCTTTATTCCACAGCTGAGGCCATTGGTGTCAGCTAAGATTTGCACTGGAATACCACGTACTTCAGAATTGGTTAATAAAGCTGTGACCTCCAAATTTAGCACTGCACCAAGAGACTTCTCAGGCTGCTCTGTGCCCACAACAAGCGGCTGGAGAGACAGGGAAATAGAGAAGACTTGGGTTCGTTGCTATGCAGGGAGACGACTAAAGCCAGCTGACTTCTCTGCAAAAACAAAAAAGGTTTAGCTCCGTTTGTGACCAAGGCTATACATGTATCTTTATTACTATCCTTGCTTTTTAGATTAATAATAATCTACATGACAGTCTACTTCTCAAAAACCTTTCCTGAAAATACTCAACTACCAAACATATGCATTTATTTCAGGTGACTTAACAGAAATACCTTTATACAGGGTTTTTTGTTCTCAAGGATTTTCCCCAGCTAGAGGTCCAAGCCAAGTCCAGAGGGCCATTAAGAATTGAACTTAGAGTATGGCTAATAGGAATTTTTCATCATCTTATAGGCACCCACCATCTCTAAACAGTCAACTTTCTTTAAAAACGTGTTCTGTATTGCCTCACTCTCAATAGCAACTTACAATTTCCCTTAGCAGTGTTTTTGAGTGTTCTTTAGCTGATATTTAGGCCACATGTTCCCAAAACAGAAGGAACTGATCAGAGCCATTCACCATGGGAATTTTCAGTATCTTCATTGCTAGAGAGACCTCGATGTGTCACATGTATGTTTACATAAACCTAATCATGTTTTAGGTAATGGTACACATGTTAAAAAAACACTATAAACAAATCAAACTGCTACAAGATTATTAAAATTTCTGATCTACTTCCATGGTACTTTTGTGTTTACTTACAAGTGTTGTTAAATGTATCAAGTTTCAACTCATTCAAATATTCTTCTATAAAATGAGATTTGCCTAAAACTTTACCCTGATTGGAAGGGGTCGGACAAAATAATCTTTTTTGTGAGACCCAGTAATAATCCTTTTGATTTCAGTGCTCAGTCAGCTTTGTTTAAGTAGGAGAGAAAACTATATCCCTATCTTTCAAGGCTTATGTTTTTGTGGATGCTCACATTTGTACATTCTCATGAAAAACCAGCACACCAACCAGAGCTCACTTTCCCAAAAACCACAGACAACATTAAAGAATTTTCTCTGTGTCAAAACTACGTGGAGAAAAGTTAGAAGAAATTCCCACCCTAGAAAACATCCCATAAAAGAAAGGACTATGTTCCAGACTATGCCCTTGCCACCTCCTGATGGACCACAACTTTCTGAATGTCCCTGAGCACAGAACCAAAACCAAATGCAGCAAGAGCCTGCACCTGCACATCCAACCCTTTAGCATCTATAATTAGGAACTAGGAAGAAAAGGATCTTTTTTTTTTAAGACCTAATTCTCTAGTAATGGTCAATTAGATATCTACACAGTGACAGCAGAACGCATATCACTTGCTTTATTTGAGAAAACTCATTTAATGCTGCAGGTATGAAGTGTACAACACTTCTCCCTTGGGAATATATTTTTATATACTAAGAGGAATTTAATATTTACTTTATTCCAATTGACTCATTTTTCCTCCAGAATCTGAATCAAACAGAGTATTTCCTGAAACACTGGCAAGTATAGCAAGTAAAGTGAACTGTATTTTCAAGATCAAAAAGCTTCTCTCTAGTGTCATTGTTGTATTTCAACATCTGGTATTCTGTCTTTCTAAATATTAAACGTTTTTTGTTGTCATTGTTGGAAAAGGTGCTTACCAGTGGTTTAGTATGTGGTACAGTGTTGGAGCACACTATTATGATAACTTATTTCTCTTTTTTTTAGAGAGATTAGAAAAGTCACGAGGCCATTACACTCACTAAAAGCTTTAGGAAAATCTATTATTTATATTTAGTAGGACTTCCTGTATTTTGCATTTTTACATCTAAGCCCTACACTCCTACACAATGGCTTCATAAAATAATTTTTATAGTTTCCACTTACATACAGTCATCCATACCTCTTAAACTTAATACAAGATAGTTTTTTCCAACACAGCTGACAACACTGCACAGAACCACTCAAAACCACAGCAGGACCAACATTCCTAACTCAATTGTTTAGGAAAAGTGACTTTCCTGAAAATTATCCCAAAAAGTAATAGTAAGTAAAAAAAAAAAAAAAGAAAAATTCTGTTCAGAGTTAAGGGAACACACCTAAAAGTTCCCGGGAGGCACTGAGACTCTCACACAGCCAAGCACAGGACTCACATGGAGACAGGCTCTGCTTTTGTATGCGTACACACTGGTGTGAAAAGCTTCTCCGGGTCTTTCAGACTGTGGTTCAAAAACTTTACACTGGCTGCTGTCCCTGTGCCCTCACACGACCCAGGAGAAGCAGGAGAAGACAGCTTTGTTTCTGTCTCTTTCACTGCTCCCCCCAAACAGCTCCCGAAATAAAGCTGCTCCCCGGGCAGCACCTGAGATGGACCCCTGTGCTCACAGGGCCTCTGCCAAGGCAGAGCTCCGGGGCTGCCCTTCCACTGCTGCCTCTCCACGCACCTCCCGAGCCACCACCTCCCACAAAGCCTTCCCTGGAAGCTGTTCCTGTCCTCCTCAGGGGTTTCACTGATGTGCTCATTGAGGGTTTTAGATAGGCTCGCACTGATGCCATAACGATTTTTTGCCTTTTCTTTTATACCTCTTTTGTATGCCTTTGTGGTCTTTTGTATTCTTGGTGTTTCTTTTAGCCTACATTCCTAGACTTGATGTTTTGTTGAGTTAGGAGACCGAACATCTTGGAGGCCTCAGACACCAAGGTCCTCTCTGAACACATTTTGTAAACTCAAAGATGGGTCTGGCCAGGGGAGGGTTCCTGGGGGAGGGAGGGGGGAACTGGGGCTATAATTCTGTAATTCTATAGCCCATCTATCGTGGGTGTGCATTTTGGGTGGACATTTGGGGTGTGCATTTCGATGTGCATGTTGGGAGTGTTCCACCTGGACAGAGCGCACCAGGGATCCTTGAAATAAATACCGAGGGAAAAAAACCCCTTTTCCCTTCTAACCGTGTTGGGCTCTGATTTTAAGAACAGGGACAAGGCATCAGCACCACTCCTCTGAATAAGCCCTGGTGCTTTCCTTGCCTGTGTGGGCTGAGAAACAACGGATAAATCCGAGACCAATGCAAAGCTTTAAAGGCTGCTACTAAAGGTAAAGGCAGGGTGCCCCAAACTACTAGGAAAATCCTTCAAGAGCATCTACATATATATTTGATACTATTTTAACATGTATTTGTATTTTGAAGGGTTACAGTTAATATTTTGGCTAAATGTGTTTTGGCTAAGAAGTTTCTTCAGAACAAAATTAAAAGGAAGACCCTGTTATCCAAAAACAAAAAGGGTGATACTCTGTTCTTAATTTTGCCATATTGACTTGCATTATAGTTAAAAAAAAACCAAAACAACTCAAAGCAAACAAACATAGAACAAAAAAAATCCCCAAAGCCAGACCACCCTTGCCTCAGTGAAACTTTATTTCCATTCATCAGAGAATAAAATATATCATCTATAAAACCTGTTGCTGAGGGAAAGAAAAAGGCATGACTTAAGATCAGTTCTTTCCCTAACTATTGCCTGGAATGAGTCTGAATACAGCCATTGGTGTAAGGCAGTGTGTGCACCACATATCCATTCACAACCTGCTCAGCTAAACATAAGTTTGTAATCCAATGTTGTGCAGCTTGTCACTAAAAATCTTATAATGACATCCCTATTTGGATGACTACTGGGTTATTAATGTTCAGTAATAAAGATGAAAGTAGACAATTTTTTACTATTTGGCACTGAACGTCAATCAATTCAACTAAAAAGAACCTATTTAAAAAATAATAAAAAATGAATAATATCTAAGCTTAGCACGCTTCCTGCTTATCCGAAAAGTCTATCTGATTATATTGAGTTAGATGGCAAGGTGGATTTAAAACAATGTATTTGAACTTCTCCGGCATTATGAGATCCCAATGCAGAGCAATAATTGCGAGACAAAATTGAGCTAACAGAGAATGCCCCAAAGTCTCTTTCCAATCCGAGTGTGGATTAGGGGAGGCTGTATTTTGCAGGAACGTGTTCCACGCCGCTGCAGCCGCTCAGCTCAGCACTCTCAGTGAGGAGAGAAGGAAGCAGGGGCTCTCCAGGCTGCAGACACAACCAGCAGCCAGAGCTGGTCCAGCCCGGGGCTGCCACAGTCTGACCCAGCCAGAGTCGTTCCCCACATCACTAAAAGCACTCTGTGCAGGAGCTGCTTTGTGCAGTAAGAAATGAGGAAGATGAGTCACCATCAGCTGGCATGAAGGCTCTGGGATGTGACACCTCCGGTCACAAAGTGTGGACCAGTTCTGCAGGCACTGCGTATCAGCAAAACCTGCTTGGATGTAGTAGCACTGTAAGTATTATATAAAACTGTTCTTCCTGATAAGGATCTTGTGAAATTGTGAGTAAAGTATAGTTAAAAAAAAAAAAAAAGCCTTGGAAAAAACTTGCCATTTCCATTAAATATTAACCTTCTGAAAGAGCAAGTCAGGACTAAAACATCTCTTATCTTAATTAGTTTAGTAGAAATGAATTTAATTTATATTGTAAGGTTGCATTTTCTATTACAGATCCAGGGCAGGAAAGGGCAAACTTTTTAGAACTATCCATTTATATAGAAGAATATTATTGTTTAAAGGATCAGTCCAATAATTTTTTGGTCTTATCTTTAAGCATGGACTTCAGTGGTGCTCCTATGTGCAACTTTTGCCAAAAATATTAAGGATTGAGGGATTAAATTCACAGTAAACTGCAAACAAACACAAAACAGCTTTTCAAACATTGGTATATTGACTTGAGTAGTGTAATAGTGGCTTGAGCTTTGTCTCCATCTAATTTGACCTTCAGTTTAGTTTGACCTCTCAGACAAGAAAGTCTAGACATCGACCTTGATTGAACTCAACATTTTCCCTTTTCTAGGTTGTTCTAAATAATTTTAAGCACACAATCACTACTACAGCTAACACCATGACTTACTCTAACAGTAAAACTGTTCACAGGAAATTTCCTTTGACTGCAGAAACAAAAAGTCAGTATTTGACAGGAAAATGCCAAAACCATGTCCATATATGAAACGTTGAGATATATATATATATATATTTCAGAAATAAAACTGTTCTTTAAAAAGGTAAAGAAATATAACTATTAGCCTCTCAAATCAATAACCACTGCTAATCTCTGTGACCTAACAAGAGAAAGCGCCTCCTCAATTCTTTCATGCACCTTTGACTTTCAGTGTGAAATATTAAAACTGAAAATACAGTTCAATTTAATTACAGGAAAACATCACTAGCCATGTTCACATGTTCATTCTCCCCATGCTACACAAGTAGTTGAAATCTAATGACAAAGAAAAACCATTATTTTAATTATCCCTATAAAAAATAAGCACATAGAGGACTAAAATGTTATTGTTTCCTATAAGCACTGTCTTAGTAGGAAATGTTTTTTAAAAAGCAGAATGAAAATTCAAACATTATCTGCATCAAAACTTTTTTTTTTTTAATTATGCTATAAGGGTGTTAACAATTGGTTTAAAAATTACTTCTTTGAGTTCTCAGATGTTGCCAGGACACTAAGAAACCACAGCTAGAAAAGTTTCCCCTCAAAATGAATTAAAGCTCAGACCTCACAGTTGGCTTTTTGAATACCACACAATCTATATGGGTGTAATGTAAGACTAGTTTTTATTTATTACTCAACAACTAGAAACCTCAGCATGTGGGCCAAGCCAAATTAATCATCAGCCTGGTCACTGATTTGCCAATGCACAGGAAAATGATGCTCAAATACATTGTTTGTATGTATTTTAAATCTTGACAAAGCAAGAAATGTTCCTTATCTTTAGGTTGTCATTCCCTTGTAAAAACTGACTTTACCTAGCACTTCTATAAGCCCCTTAGAAAAGTACCAGTCATTATTCTGTACAGTGGTTCTGTGCCCGTTGAATGACAAATACAAATGTCTTGAAGAAAGAACCACCTCTCTCAATTCCTCTGAAGTTTGAAGAAAAGTTTTGAGTCTGTACAACCAATGTAAACTATTACACTTACATAAAGTAACCCTACTAACAGGTGATGCTACTTCTTCATTAACTCTGCCCTTAACAGAGACCGTGGTTTAATTACAACAGATTTTAAACAGCATTCCAGAAAGTGCCCTGTGAGGATGTTAGATGGCTACACAGACTTATTGACAGCTTGCATTCTGTATTGTTTCAGCAAAGCTTTATATTCTTAAATTGCTAGAGTGCTACTACTTCTAGACTTTACTTCTCTAGGACACATGCATTTTGAATGTCTTTGATCTTACATAATCTTCTAACTACACAACTAAACCTTACAAAGAAAGTCTCCTTTAATTCTGTGTTCCTGCATTTCAATTTGTTATAATACCTGTTTCCTCCACATAATACAAGATTTGGTGAATTTAAACAAGTACAAGCCAAACATTATATATAAATATTTAAATATTTATGCACACACATATGCACACACAGACAGTACTTGCCATAACATTCTGAGCCTTTTAGAACAGAACATTTAAGCATGAAGTAAAAAAAAAAGCATAAGAAGCACATACTAAGACACCAGTACTATTAAATCCCCTGAAATTGCTACAAATAAATGTTTACACAAGCATTTACAAGCATCCTAACAAGATGTTGAAAAAGGAGCCTGGTTCAAAGACTCAGAGTTTAGAGCTCAATTCGCACCCGTGAAGCCCCTTATTTAAATTTCAGTCTGGGTGTACGCAGGAGACAAACCAGCGTCTTGTCCAAGAGCCACTCCAGGGCAGGTCTGGCAGGGACGCGCTCGCTGTTCGCACACGCTGGAACATTGTCTCGGCGCTGGATGCGAGACACGCCAGCAATCTGCCTCCACAGCCAGCAATTTATTATTAACAGCAATTCCGAAACAGCTCGATCGCAGGGCTAAGCGTGAAACACCAAAGCGCTTCCGTGTTTATTACCTTCGCAAACAACAAAATATCACCGTCCCTCAGTGCTTCCCGCAAATCTGCAGCAATGATGCAAAGCAGCTTTTTTTTTTTTAATTCCCTTTCGGAATACAGATGCCTGCCTTCTCCTATTGCTGCCTGTTCCTAACCGAGACGCACTGTGGACAATAGTTTCTGAATCAGCGATACATTCCCACACTGTTGGCAAACACTGAAGAAATACATAATAACATTGTGCTACAATCCCGGAAGAAAAAGGGAAAAGAAAGTAAATAAATAAATTAAAAACCACCAGCTTAAAAAACAAAGACAACATTAAAACACCGTGAAAATATAAGAAATACCAGCGGTCAAGGATGAGGCTTAATGGGCAGAAAAGCAGCAGCGGCACTTATTGCAGAGGCACAGAGAATCCTCCTTCCCTGGAACTCATGCAACTAAAGAATGACCTCTCCAAGTGCTGAATTCCGCGGCTCGGCTGGAGCCCGGCTGTGGCACACGCGCACCCCAACTTGTCAGCTCCCCTCACGCGATTACAGCGCGGGCAGCGGGCGGCAGCCCCGAGCCCCGGGCGCTGCGGCTCCGCCGAGCGCGGGGCGCAGCCGGGAGGGGAGGGCAGCCCCGAGCATGTCGGCAAGTGGGGAGCGAAGAGCGTTACCGGCGGCGGCGGCAGCCGCAGGTTGAGCAGCCCGAGCGCCTCTCACCGTCTCTGGGCGATAACTTCGCACCGGTGCGGATTCCTTCAGTGAGGAGGGGACACCCCTTCCTCCCCTGCCCTTCCCCGCCTTCGCTCCGCTCTCGCTGCGCGTCCCGTCCCTCCCGCCAGGAGCGGAGCGCCGGGAAGAAGCGCCGGGAAGCAGCGCCGGGAAG
>VZRO01005005.1:294273-316293 GCA_013397915.1 Daphoenositta chrysoptera
ACTAGATATGTCCAATCTATAAAACAGTTTGTGACAGTTTACCTTCTGAATGATACATGTTGACCCCAACATGAAATGCCAATGCAAACGTCACCAACAGAGTTTGTTCCTTTTAAGTAAGACTACTCTGGAGACTGAGGGAGGAAATAGAGGGGGGAAAAGTGGAATTTGTTGTCTAAAAATACTTTCACAGATCAGTGAATATTTTAGCTTTCATAGGTTCACCATTATAAAATATAATAGAACAATATTTTTTTCATTTTCTTAGTACACAAGAACTATCAAGAGAATGAGAAATATTCAATAATAATAAACCAACATAAATTTTCAGAATTGGAATAACTTCTTTTTTTCCCCCAACAGGTAGCATGGGTTCTTTGGTATTGCGCAGCATTTTTAATAAAATACTTAAATACTAGAGATGGGTCTTAAGTAAGCTATTAGTTAATTTTACTTTTTCTCTGTTCAACCTTTATTTTGCCCCATCTTTCATTACTAACTTTTATGTTCTGTGCTTTCTCATGCCCTCTTTTCTTTTAATGCAAAGTACTTCCTTGACAAGAAGTTCCATACAAGCACACAAAAGTATTCAGCTGCTTAATTTATCTTCTGACAAAATCCAACAACTCCATTCAGGATCAGAGCCCTTTTTTTGCTGCTGACTAAAGAGGATGACACAGTCCTTTCTCTGTGAAGGTCGTGGTTTAAGTGCCTGATTTCCTGAATACTGCATGAAAGAAGGATGATGAACTTAGCTGTTATCAGCTACTTTGTGTGAGGAAAGGTGCACGATAAAGAGGAACTTTTCATGCCTGATCTCCTTTCATTATCTGTTGTGTTAAACTGCACTGAGCAGTCCCTGAGAAGCCCAATATTTAATGCATTGGCCATAGCAGCACTGGGCAATAGATTTATAAAGTGATATGGTAGACACAGTTTACTCGCAGTAAATATGTATAATGCAAAGAAACATGTCCATTTATCACTTCTACCAGTAGGAACTCCTGCAGTGCAGGAAGAAATTAAGGCAGCCATAGAAGAACGGGAAGTTTGAGCAGGAAGTGTTTTCAGGGATGTATAATCTACAATGTCTGGTTTAAGGTTACAAAAATACCAGGAATCGCTAATGAAATGCCTAAATGTTAAAATATGGGGTTTTTAACTGTAGATAAATGGGAAAGAACAAACCAAAACCGAATTGAAAGGTTTATTATGTCTAGATGTTTTTATAAAGTTGAAATTTAAAGTGCTGCAAAAGGGAAGAGAAGAGAATGCAAGTAATCCAAGGAACAACGAGAATATTTACTCAACTAGATTAGTTTAATGAATGTTTTCTGTTGTTTTCTTACTTAAAGATATATATATCATTTTTTAAAATGTCATGTTTGCCATATAAAATCTGCCAACTTAGTGATCTACAATTTCCTTCTAGGTTTAATGTCACTACTGTAATTTTTCAGTATTTTCAAACAGTTGTTTAGTTTTCTGTGCTCATTAAAGACATCATTTCTTTGCTCCCAAAGGAACTAGTAAATGCTGCTTAACACGCTATAACCCCACAACTTGCTAAGCAAGTTATTTTATATTTTATTCTTCCCATTCTCTTTCAAAGACGTGTAGGTATACTTCACTTATTTAAAATACTTGTCTTAGTGCTCTCACATTATTCCGTGTAAAATATGAGAATGGCAGAACTTTCACACTGATAGACTTTGCAGAGCTGACATTTGTGAAACTGTATTTACATGTTCTCTGCATCCTCCTGTCCTGTTAGTGTTAGAAAGGTGCAGGGGATCCTTTGTACTATTCCTGTCATAAGTTATTCCCAGGCTAATTTCTGATTTCAGGAAAAAAGGAGGTGTAAGCTGCGACTGTCAGATCCTCAGTGAGAGCATATACATGGGATATAAAGGTACCTCAGAAAGAGAACTTAAACTTCTCTCACTGTCTCCTGAGGAACGTGAAAGTTATTTTACTAATACCAATATTAACTTTTCTTAATTATCACTATTGAAATAGTAAACTGAAATAGAAACTCTGAAATATATTCAATATAAAAACATGCACAAAATAAAATTAAATATATAAAATCAAATGCAGTCTTTACGTTGCTAATAAGATTCTGGAACTGGAATTCATTCATCATTGAGTTCATCATACACAATTTATCCTAAGAACGCTGCAGTGTCTCAGGTCTGATGACCTGCTTCACTTACAGAAAAACTGTCTTTTCCAGTGTTCCAAATAAATATGACTCTAAATACAATTAAGAATATGTGGCTGTTATGTAAAAAGACACAATCCACACTAATTCATTCATGTGTTCAAATTCAAACTCCAACACATCTAACAATGGGCCACACAAAACTTGGTGTCTGTCTGTGACGCCGATTGTTACTCCTGGCATAATTAAGCTTGCCTCTGGCAATTAATCACCTTGACTGCCAACAAATAGTATATTTATCTTCATTAGCTTCCTGCACGGGAGCCTTTCCTTTATGCCGTAGAGCGGGAGCTCTAAACACCCCGTTTGGCTGCGGAAGGGACGCGGATTCCATGGGAGGGACACGGATTCTGTGGAAGGGACGTGGATTCCGTGGAAGGGACGTGGATTCCATGGAAGGGGGACACGGATTCCGTGGGAGGGACACGGATTCTGTGGAAGGGATGCGGGTTCCGTGGAAGGGGCATGGACTCTGTGGAAGGGACGAGGGTTCCGTGGAAGGGACGCGGGTTCTGTGGAAGGGACATGGAATCTGTGGAAGGGACGTGGACTCTGTGGAAGGGACGAGGGTTCCGTGGAAGGGGCATGGACTCTGTGGAAGGGACTTGGAATGTGTGGAAGGGACATGGACTCTCTGGAAGGGACATGGAATCTGTGGANGTGGAAGGGATAGGGATTCTGTGGAAGGGATGAGGGTTCCGTGGAAGGGATGCGGATTCCGTGGAAGGGATGAGGGTTCCATGGAAGGTGTAGGGATTCTGTGGAAGGGACGCAGATTCCGTGGAAGGGATGAGGGTTCCGTGGAAGGGATGCGGATTCCGTGGAAGGGATGAAGGTTCCATGGAAGGTGTAGGGATTCTGTGGAAGGGACGCAGATTCCGTGGAAGGGACGCGGGTTCTGTGGAAGGGATAGGGATTCTGTGGAAGGGACACAGATTCTGTGGAAGGAACGCGGATTCCATGGAAGGGACACGGATTCATCCATGCCAGGGATGGGCACAGGCGCTGCCCCTCGGAGAGGGGGCCAAAGGCAGTCCCAGGTCCGAAGGGCTGGGCTGACACTCTGCATTAAATGTAATTCCTCCACAGCCACAGGAAACCCAAGTCTACTTAAGACTATGATTTTGCATTTTCAGCTTCCTCATATTTTAATGAAAGACAAACAGAATTATGGACAGTGCAAATTATTTTGCTCAAGTGAGAAAGAAAAGAGAGGATGCCAGACTAATTTATTTGCTTTTGTTTGCATCTCTTTTTCCATGATTATCTTAACAAATGAGTTTACTAGCAGGAATGTTTGGTAAAATAATGAAGCAAATATTGTTAAATATTGTGATTATTCATAGCAGAACCTATAAGTCATGTTTCTCCAATTGGAAAAGAGAAATGTGTTGCACAACCTACGTACCCATTCAAAAAGAGCTTGAATATTCAAAAAGCTTTGCTTATGAATGAATTACATAAAAAATTATGCATAGATATTATTCAGCAAACAGTTTGAACATATACATCAGAAAAACTAGTTTGTTTGGAAAACTTGCAAACACATAATGGAGCAAAGAAATTATTCATTATGAATTATTTGCACAGCATCTGTCTTACTTTCTCATGTTAATTACCTCTGCTAAACCACGTTTTCACCCCCTCAGTATGTAAATTTAAATGATTTTGCATATTCTCTGAATATCCAGTAAATGCAAGTTTCATTACTTTACTGCTTACATTTTTTTGTCTCTAATTGTACTGGAGTTTAGATAATTTTAAAATTTGACCTACTAGCTTCCTGTAGATTGCAACCTTTTTCTCTGGATTCTGATTATTGCCTAAAAATAAAAAATCCACATATAAAAAAATTAAACCCATGCACATTGACTGCATTTGTGAAAGACCTTTTAAGGTATGTATTAATTCCTATGGTATTTATAAAAGCTAGGGCTTGTTTTTAATCACAACACTTTGAATGTAATTATTATAAATCTAGGACATGACCCACAATTGATTGGAATTAACAGAGAGAATTTTACAGACTTCTCAGAGCCTACAGCAGACCTTCCCCTACAGGAACTGGGTGATGTATCACTGTTTCCTTTTGTGCTTCCTAAGAGGTACCACTCTTGTGTAGAATTAGTCTTTCTACAAATGCAAGCGTACACATCAGGCAGTCTGACTTCCTCTAAAAATATACCTTTTTTCCCCTGAATTTTGTGAAATTTTGATTCTTAGACCACCGACTGGTGTTGTCTCTCTAAGAAGCACCAAGACAAGAAAATGTGCACATGGTATCCTGTCTTTTCTTTGCTATCACTCCATACCAGCAGAAATAAATGTCTTGTCCAAAGCTGTCTGATCTTAGAAAATAAATGCAAGTTTAACCCTTCAGGCCTGTTAACAGAAACGACCTCCTGGCAAAATCTGTCCCACTGGGTCACTGAGAATGGGCCACCTAAGAAAAGCCTCAGGACTGTCTCTCCTTTGTCAGCACACACTTTTTTAGAGACCTGCAGAAAGCACTCAGTGCTGTACTTAGACACCAAGCTCTTGGAGAAGTACAAATACACACTTTTCTAATGGCGTAAAACCTTCTGTTTAGGATTCCATCCTCAACGTACCACAAAATACGTAACCCCTGAAATTATTCTTTGTTTCTATTTTATACTGAGGTTACAAAACACTGTGTTAACGGGGGTAGCACTAAAAACACCCTTATTCATTTGTTTGTCGTGGGCAGAAACCTGGCTGAATGCTTAAAGGAAGTGTTTTGGAACAGCCATCAGTCCTTTGCCAAGGCACAGGAGGCAGATTTTACTGCCTGCACAAAGCTACTAAAAACTCAAGTTTTCTAGCATCCTAATGGCTTACAACAGGGGGAAAAAAATCAGGATATAGTGTTCTGATACAGTATTTTTGCATCACTATGAAATTTCACCCACTCACGCTCTACAGGTACTTGTGGGTCATAACAGAACTTCTGTCATGAGAAGTTCCCAGTGCACCACAGAGACCTCAGCAGTATTTTCTGCTGATGATCCATCCACCCTTCAGATCTGTAATGCACCAGGCCTGGCTGTCAGATCACATCTGAAATGAAAAGCACCAATAAAATTTTGGGCCTAATCTTCAGCAACTGATTTTTTTGTGATATACCTTTAGGCTACTAAACACATCTATAGGTTTCTCCTCTGGACAGGATGTGGTGTCCTGTATGCTTCAGCAGTTCAGTGAGCTGAGCTGATTCAAATGAGCCTTGAAATGTTAAATACAACTTGTAATATAAAAAGCTCTCATATCAAATAATTTTCTTCCTGTGGATCCTAGGGAGATTAAGGACTCGTGCAATGACTGAAATGTCCACTACTTACATCAAATATCTCAGCACTGGCTATATCATTATCTGCTCATTGAAGGAATGGCTGGAAAACACAACTGCCGCACTGCCAACTTTATTTGTAAACCAAGCATAAGGAGAATATATCAGGTCTATATGGCAACGAGTGAATGCTAAATGTTGAGTAATTGTGCCACAGTGTGACCAAAGCCTTCATGTAACCTTGAGGTGATGTTGTGTTTGTAACTGGTGTAGAAATTAATTTTTGGGTAAGAGGGCAAATTAAATGCAGTATGGCTGTGCTTCAAATTTTCCTTCCGTCTGCTTATCTCCAAGCCCAGAGAAAAAAGTTGTCTCTTCCTTATTGTTTTTCTGGTTTTGCTTTCATATCTTGCAGCAGTGTCTGTTTACAGCTTGCTTACCTTCCTTTCCTTCTGAGCTGAATTAAGATGAAGTCTGGTTTGAATCATCCAAAATGCCTTCCCCCAGACCACTCCTGTGTGTTCAGAATTGTGGAGTGGGAACTAACAAGATATTTGCTGCTTCTTTCCCACCCTTTGCTTTGCAGCTGCAGAAGAGACACTCAGAGAAGGGTGTTTGTTCTCCTGGACCCCTTGGGCCTGCTCTGTCTGCCAGGGCAGCCCTCGTCCCCTTGCACAGGGTGCAGGGCGCCCGGGCTGAGGCTGAGCTGGGTCTCCTGCCCTAATCCTGGCACTTTCTTACTGACACACATTTTTGTACTATAATTAACTTCATTATCATATCATAAAACAGGAGTAATATTTAAATCTATGCACTTCGTGGTAGTCTTATAAAAACCAAATATTTTGAAAGGTAATTAGTAAGTCGCTCAGTGTGAGAACTGGGAGGTTGTGTTTTCCAGGACTGGCATTCTAATTGTAAATGCAGTCACATGTAGGATCAAATGGCTGTGGAGATGCTGTTTGGAAAACTCTGAGAATGACAATAGACTATAAGTGGGCAGACCTCAGTTTTGCCAACAATTAAAAGAAATATATTAGCATATAGAGAATAATGCCTTCTAAATCACGTTTATTTCAGGATCCTAATTTCAGGAGAAAATGTGGAGTCTTGATACCACTGTGGAACAACTGTTAACTGCATAATGACAGTCACAGTATACAGAAATTAGTAGGGAGTACTTTCATGGAAAGCATATTGTCATTTTCCTTGCATTGAAAGTCAAAGGCAATTAAAACATAATTTAATTAGAGAATATCTTATCAGCTGTAAAAAGTAAAATTGATTGATATGCAGTGTAGGGATAACTTGGCTGCTGCTATTTGTAAAGTGATGCTGAGGCTGACAAATTAGTCACTTGGTTTTTTTATTTGATAATTTCATGTATTTTTGTATTTTCTTTCACCACTGAAAGCATTTAATTAGCTAATGTTTGATTGCTCATTGTTTTGAAATGGAAAATGTTACAACTGTATTGTGATTTGAAGAGTTGTTGGCCTTGAGATTAAGCATCTTGCATGACTATATCCTGCTCTCTCATTACTAAAAATATTTATCTGATAATGGGATTTTTCCTGTGATTATTTTTGTCTGTGTTACTGTCCAATAAGATGTTTTAGTCTCCAGCTTAAACATCACATGTAGCTGGAAACAGGTCAGCATAGCTCAGAGCAGCTCCAAATCAGTGAGCAATCTCCTCACTTGGAAGAATCCGTATCACTTACCCAAGGGCTGAACTGGCCATGCAAGGGAGAGCCACTCAGGAGGGATGAACGCTGAAAAAGCAGCAAACCTATTTCTATTTTTTAAGGCCACAAAACAAAAGGGATAGCCAATTTATTAAAAAAAAAAAAAAAAAAAAATCCCACTTACATTCATTAAACCAGAAATTTGTTCTCAATCATTATTTCAGTAAAGACTTGAGGGGTGGTTTGAGTTAATAAATTCTAACAAAATATCCAGGTGTCTGTTCTTTTCTGTTAATTCCATTCTTTAGAAGGGGTAGAGTTGGTGATGTGGCTTCATTGGTTTTTTGGCTATTTCTAATATTTCTGTTCTACTAAGAGAGTATCAGCAGACAAATGTCCATATGGATTCCAAATTAATGCATTACTTCCCTCAGAATGAGCACTTCCACAGGGTAATCCTAGGACACTTTCAAAGGATGGGTAAATAAGTTAATTAATAAATAATTTAAATTAAAGTGGTCTTCAACACTTGACTAAAACCAGATGCCACTGCTTTAGGGGTAGGACTCCTGAGCTTTGTTTGTAATGCCTCTGTCCACAAAACTTCTACTGCAAGAAGAGTTTGTAGAGATTAACTGAGTAAAGAAACCGATCTTTACTTGACTAAAATAAGATCTTCAAGGTGGATTTTTTATTTGTTTGGGGTTTTTTTGTTTGTTTGTGCATGGGTTTTGTTTGGTTTTTTTTAAAGGTTTCAATTGTTTTTGTTTTTTTTCCAGATACAAATCCATTCTTCTTGGGTGTACCAAAATCTTTTTGGAGTGTGGCAGATGTGGTTTTCTCCTGCCAGTAAAATCTCTATAGAGGCATTTTTTCCTATGAAGCCCAGTTTTCTATGCAGACTAACTTCTTTCAAAGTGGAGACCCATAACAATTGAATATGATTAATAAGGTAATTTCTGCTTTGCTCAAGGAAAGGATATCAGTGCACGTGTACACCTTTCTATACTAGAATCAATTTCAGAGGATAGTTTTTCATATTAAATAGGTTATGAATAAGAATGGTCTCATTTAGATGCAAGAAAATATACAGAATTCTATATAAATATTCTAGCAGTCTGAGAAGGGAAAATAATTTGAAGAAGTAACTCATTAGGTCTGACTTCACGGTGATACATTTAATTTTAAAAAAAGATAACAAAATCAATTAGTTGTTTCTCAGATTGTTGGAGACAACTGTTCTCAGGGATATCAGATGTTATAAATATATATAAAAATATAGAATATAGATCATAATAGTGCAATTGCTTCTATGTGAAGTGGTGTTTAGGAGGTGGTAGAAGAAGATTATTTTATTTGAAAAGTCACACAAAAAGCAATAAAAAACCAGCAGCTTGTTACTGGAGACTCATAAGTACACTGCTAGAGATGTATATTAACTACACACCCTACTGTAGCTGAAGATGCCCCTGCTCAGGGCGGGGGGTTGGCCTAGATGGCCTTTAAAGGACTCTTCCCACCCAAACTATTTGATGATTCTATGATTCTCTGAACTAATACCAGAGAGTAATTTAAAAGTGTGTGAACAAAACCCCTGAGAAAGCCTTTAGCTGCATCCAAAAGGGATGCTTCATGAAAAGCCATGCAGTTATTAGGTGAAAAACTTAAAGAGCTTAAACCAGCAATTTGTTATTTCACCAATTAAAAGCAATCAGCAAGCGATAGTTACACAGCCTAATAAAATATCTCTCATTTTTGCTGCTCATTATCAACATCTGTGTACTTCACATACTTTGTGCTGTGAATTTATTAAAAATACCTGAAAGCAGTAGGTTTGCCAGAAAGGCATGATCACCTTTAAATAAGTAACAAAACAACTTCTCAGAAGTGATGGCAGGCATGAGAAGATGGCAGGCAGTTCACAAACTGTTAGCTCCCCTCCAATTAATTTTACAAGATGCTTAAAGCTCTCATGCTCATCTCTGGAGATAAAACCTTCCCCAGTCTGTGTGTGAAGGTGCCATTGTTTTCCTTATTGCTGTTGAAAATATTGTACAGCTGCTGAATTAGGGTGTAAAGAATTTAGAAAAAATGCCAGTTTGTGGAATTAATTTTTAGCTTTCTGTGCATTTCATGCAATTAGGGCTGGGTTCTGCCACTGCATCCACAAACGGCCTCCCCACAGGTGCTCACACCAGTGGGCTCAAGTGTCTACAGGAACACAAACTATACTGTGAGGAAGAGAATAAGAATCCTAATTTAAAAGATCCAGCTGTATTTTCGAGTCTTCATTGCCTTTACAGGGAGTAAAGAGCAGCTCTAAGCCAGCCAGCATGATAAAAGCCTCCTCTCTTCAGTTACAAGATCTATAAGAGGGATATCTGCTCTTTGCTTTATTATTTTGTGGGTTTTTTTATGGGGGAGATAAGGAATACCTTAAGAAACATGTTACAGGAATCAAATTTACAGAAATAGTTTAATTTTATATATTGATGATAAAATTTTTCTTTTGTTTAGCCTAAAATTCCCCCTGGGGGAAAAAAAAAAAGATGAATATGTAATGTATGTGATATAAAGACATTTCTCCTAAGTACATATTAAAGAAGAGTTAACCACAGACAAACAATAAATTCTGGGAATGCAATTCTCTAACAGCCTGGAGGAGATGGCTGTTTTAAACAAAACAGAGTGATTTAATGAGCCAATGTACATCTGGGAGGCTGAAGAATGCTGGCAATGTCCACCTTGGTAGCAACAACCACACAGTCCAAATGTATGTTTGCCCAAATCTCCCTTTCCTGTTTAAAAATCCTTCTCAAATCATCTGATGCTAGCAGAAGTATGTCAGATGTTGTTATGAATTACATAGGATAAAAAAAAAAAGATTGGGAGGAAGGCTCTGCATGGTGACAGAATGTGTTTTGAGTATATAATGGTTTTTTTGAGAATTGCAGAACCATTGGGTTTTTACCAATGTGACCAGTTTCTTAAAAAATGGTCAATACTTCCTAAAAAAACTCTGCAAATAAGAAACTAGGGCAGGCAGAAATATATTTTGCTGCATATTTCACTCAGAAGAATCCCAAAGCCCAACACAAACACTACTGACCATGCCCTGCTGTAGACTCGAGGATAATCACTGCTACTGACAGGACCTTGGTCCCACGCTCCCAGTGACTGGTTTCTAATAGAGTAAAAGAAATCCTCAAAAGTTCTCTTAGGTGATGGTGGGCCTGACCAAAATGGTAATGGATTTTTGGCCAAGAAACTCAATATAAAGGCAAATAGAGAAGAGCAGTGTTAGTCAAACAGAAGTTATTGGGCTCAGTGCAGAGTAAATGATGAAATGACAGGATCTGCTAGAGAGAAGGTCAGTTACAAATGTAATGATCCCCTTTGGCCCTCAGCAGGTGATTCTGTGAAACCCTCCCCTGCTGCAAGTCCGTAATTCCTGCACCACTGCTGATTTATTTGTAAGAGCCCACACACTGTAATGATACCTGTGCATGATTGCTGACAGCATCTGGCCGTGAATTATGTCAGCGAAAATGTGCTTAACTAGAATTATGACTTGCATGTTTTTAATTTCATGGCGAGATCAAGGCCTAAGGAGGAGAACAGGCATATTAATTTCCTAATGGGAATGCATAAAGTGCATTTTTGTTCACTGTTTCCCACCATTGGTATTACCAGTGCAGCTTCTCTGTAGTAATAAAAGAGCTGGAACAGGAAAGTCCCAGGAGCTGTAACTGTAACAAAAAAATTGTGGGTTTTTCCAGAGACCACAACCTGGCACTGTGCTGTATGTTAATATTCACATCATTGCTCTCACTAAGGATGGACTCGTGATGTCACTGGGAATTTTGATAGGAAGAAGTCCATTAATGTGTTGACTCCTGATGATTTACAGATGATCTCTATGCAAGTCAAATTTTTACAAAGAAATCAAGCACTGTCATAAAGTGTGACCACAGTTCAGAGCTCACATATTTCTGATTCTGGTTCCTGATGCTGTAAAATGGACATTTATTGTGTACTTCATAAAATGATTCAGTTGGCTTTTTGCTTTCAAGCAACATTAACAAAAAAAGAAAACTAGTAAATTGCAATATAAATATCCTGGAGACCTAACTATAAAATATTACAGCCCAGCAGAGCCTACTGTTCCACATACTTGCATTTTATTTTATATTCACATTATAAAACTGGTGTCTAAAGAAATCTGTGTTGTACAAACTTTTAATATTAATAAATATTAATTTTTGATAATAACAAAATACAACTAAAAATCCATCTGAATAGATAGAAGAGGAAATCTTGCATTTATATTACATATATCCTTCTGCTCTTACAAATATTTTGGGTGTTGAGTTTTGACAGCTTTTCCTCATTATCCAGTTTTCAAAATAAAATCCTGAAAGATACCTGAAGCTGTTCACCAGTATACAGTAGCTATTTGTATGATGTTTCCTACTTTTTTCCATAATTAAATACAGTATAATGATATTTGGGGGCAAAAAGCCTTCAAATATATACCAGAAAACATACCATCCCCTTACTAAAATACAGTCGGGAAAACTGGTTTTACTTTCTGAAGACTTATGGTCTCCTATAGCAAATATCAATGTTCATTTTATTAATATCATTATTTGAGCCAGAAATATTGCTTTAGCAGGCAATCTGTCCAGTAATATTTGCAAACATCCCATAAAGGGGACTTTGGTTAAAAGAAAGTGTTTGCTATACATATTTTACTGCTACTCTATCAGTTTATGGTTTGGTATTCTTAAAAAAGTATTTGCTTTGCTTAGTCTTTGCCTATTTGCTGTTCATTAGTTAAAGCAAATAACAAATTGGAGTCGTGTGATGATGTCAAAGCTGGCTGACAGGATAAGTAAAATTATATAAATGACCACTGAGGCATGAACTATAAATACCTATCAAACATAAATACACAGTTAACATATGAACATAGGTTACATTTGTGTCAAATTGCACCAAAAGACTCACACAAAAGAGTCAATGAAATAAAAAAATAGGAATTTTAGAAGTTTACCAATATGTTATCCCAACAAAAAAGTTCAATTTTAAAAATAGTTATTTTCTGTTGACACATTCTAAATAACTCCATGTTACAGTAAAAACAACTCACTTAAGTATTCTAACATTTAGTAAATGGACTAAACAGTGTTTCCAAATGACTGGTCAATAGCCTGTCATTCTGTTTACTTGGCATTTCTAAAGGATTGCTGAGATATTTCATTCCTATGTTGAAAGTTGCAAGTGGTAACCATTGACTGGAGGAAATCCTACAGGCTAAAAACCGTACTGATTAAGCATTTAAAGGTTTACTTTCATAGTTTCATAAGTCTTTACAATTATACTAGCAATGGAAATAGGCAAGGTAAGGCTTGTTTCTGACAGAGGAGCTTCAGTTACACCAGCAAACATTTCTTTAAGAAGTTGAGGAGTGTCAGAGGCTGTAGAGAAGTCCAGATAAACATCACCTGTAGCCCTTCCCTTGCCCACTGATGTCCTCACTCTACCAGAGAAGCTCCAGACAGTTCTTCTGAACTTTATTAAGGGATAACTAGTTTTCAATTCTGAAATCTTACCACGTATTTCTGCCTCTCAGTAGGTAGAGAAAGGACAAGAACAGCATAGCAATTTTAGGAGAAAAGTAAGAAGTACCTCCCCCCATTGAACCCAGAGCTTTATGGAGCGTGTCCTGCTCTCCCATGCACAGTGAGCACTTCAGGGATGCTCACAAACCACCTGAGTTCTGCTCTCTGTAGGTTTCTGCAGCAAGAATCTTGGTCCTGGTTTGGATTGCTGCTTTCTTCCTGCACGTTCAGCTGTGGCCGTAACACTTAATGGCTGGAACATGTGAAAGCACAGGAGGATAACTAGAGGGGAGGGCAAAAATGAAAAGCATGTCTGATACCCTGAGGCATCCTTTGCCAAGGGACTGCTGGCACACGATGGCCCTTGGAGGTCTCTATAGGCTATTTCTTACTGAAGTCCAGCACCAGGAGGATTTTCATTGCAAGTTTTTTCCAGGAATGTTATTCAGAGATAGTAGATACTTCACTGAATTTCATATTAGTAAGCTAGGATGTTAAATAAAGCACTGAAAATCTTAATCAAAGTTATGAGTATCAACAAGAAGCGAAGTAGCTAATAGATTAGCTGCTGAACAAAAGTTTTCTATGATTAATTATATTATAGTGCACTAATTTAGTTTCCTCGATCTGTAACTTCAAATATCTATACTAATTAGTTGCCAACCTACAATATAATAAATGAGATAATGAAATAAAGATGTTTAAATATCCACTTCTATTACATGCACAATTCGAAGCATGTTAACAGACAAGATGAATTCTGATTATTTTTTCTTAAGGATGTATTAGCATATCATTATGTACATGAATGCCAAATAATCACTTTCTCACAAGAATAATGTTCAATTACTAAATCCACAGGAATTTGGAAATAAAACAAAATACTGCACATTAGATGAAGGCTGGCATGGGTTAAGTTTACAAAGACATCACACCTTTCTCCATCACATTTTCACCTGCTCACGTGATGCACAGTTCTGCTTTGATGGAAAATTCCTTTGGGTCTTCTTGGTGTAAAGCTGTTGGTGCTCGCAGCAAAATTTGCAGAGCAAGTGGTGAACAGAGAATGTTTTCACTCGGTTGTTAAACCAGAGAAATATCCACAGCATTTTTCACAGTTCATGAAAGGGACCATCAATTTCTGTTAGCTTTGTTCAATTTGGGAACAAGTTATACAAGCTTCTTTTCTCCTATGAATTTGGTTGGGGGGAAAAAAAGAGTTTTTTCTGAATTTGCTTTAGAAAACTGAGCTCTTAGGATCCAAATTTAGACTGAAGGAATTTGCAATATTCCCCATGGAAGCTGAAGAAACTCTTAAGGAGCCTTAGACCGAGGCAGTATTATTTATTTTCCTGAAAGCAGTGATGACAGTCAAAGCATGAGCAGTGTGGCTTGTTTTATATATCAAACTTGCATGTTTTCCTGTCAGCTTTGCAGTTTGTCATCCACAGCTTGGCCTCCAACTAGCATGAACTTTGAGGACAGCAAGCTGAAATGAAAGACTCACTCCTATAGAGAAGAAACAAGGCCAGCAAGGAATAGCAGAATATCTGTTTATTCTGCTTTATGTAGCCTAAATTGTGGAAAAATATTTCATTACTAGTAGAAACATAATACAATTCTGTTAATGGTAGTATAATTTGTTGTTACTATTTGGAGTGAATCTGTGAGTAATCTAGCTCGTGTAACAGATGAAATCATAAAAGAAAATACCAAATGCAAAATCTGATATACAAAAGCAAAGAATGAGATGGAACAGCTGCAATAGCTTATTATAAATACTTGTCAGAGTTGTTCAGCTCGAGCAGTGTCTGCCAGCTGGAGTGCAGTTGTTCCGAGAGGGAGGTGAGATACCCCTCCTCTCTACGTGGAGAAACAGCCCGGCTAAGTGAGCCCAAACACACAAAATGCCCTGGAATTCCAGTGCAGTGTTTTGCTGCTGGAATGTGTGGGCACCAGTTTTGATTTTGCTGTGTCTTAATCCAAGCCTCCCCTGATGGAGGAGGAATTTAGAGTCCTTGCCAGGAGTCCGATAGATGAAAGAAACTTTCAGCACTCTCTGTTTTAAGATAGTTTATTAAGTCTTGTCAGAGAAGTAAAGTCACCAGCGTGACCCAGACACAGCACAGAGCAGAGAGTGCAGCAGAATGCTGCTTATCAAGATAACACGGCCTTCTTAAAGGTAAATCATCCAATAAAATCTTAAAACGAAAGATATTTTCACTTTTCTACCAATGTTAGACAGATGCTTTTGTCACGTACACAGGAACTGCGGAATTTTTTATCCAGTCACTTTTAGACATCTTCTACTGCAGAATATGGCGTACTAGAAGAAGAAGAAGGACATCTAGAAACAACAACAATCCTCCATTTTGGAGTTTTTACTTTTTATCTATTTACTACATTAATAAACCCAAAATTTTTCACCCTGTGATAACCTTACATAACATTCTATCATTTAGTTCACACTAGAGTAGATTCTAGTTCTTCCCAAAGAGCTGGCAGTTTTCTCCATGGATAAATGTCAAAGACAGCGTTGTCCAGAGGGGTAGAACCCTTCAAAACAGGCAGGGAAATATTCTCTGCATTCTGGGTTCCCACAGGAATGATTCTCAGAGACAGAAACACATTCCACCACTTCAGGCAGTGCTGCCAGAGCAGCCCCCGGCCAGGCTGGAGCACACAGGTGAAGTTCAGGCTTCTGTCACTGCAATCCTTCTGTAAACATTATCAGGTGTTGGGGTTGCTCTCCCTCCTACAGGAGCACTGACCTGCTACTGTCTGGGTACAACCTGCAGAATTTTCTCCTCGTTCTGCCAGGGGTTGAGTGGCTGGGAACTGCGCCTGCCCTGAGCAGCTGCATTTGTGACAAGACACATCCCATTACATCCCATTTACAGCTTACCCTGTCAGGTGATCATGGAGAACATTGGTGTGCAAGGTGATAAAAATTCGTATCACGTGAATTGGAAAAGGAGATACAAACATCCACCAATATTTAAAATAAGTGCAAGAGGGCTTTTTCATTAATTAAAACTGACATACACTGAGTTTATTAGACTGAAGTTCTACAGCATGTCAGCATTATGTTAGAATCATTTAAAATATGCTGAAAACACAGCATGAGACTAAGTTCACACAGACTTGCAGTTACACTGGTCAAACAGCACTAATCAAACTGTTTTATTTGAGGTTTGATCTAAAGCCCATGAGAGTCTGGATATTGCATTCAGTGGGCATGGAGTTCAACCCTTGATGAAACAGCACTTGATCCTTGTATAATTCAATTACTTATGTTACTTGCTGAATATATTATTTCTTAGATAATTCTTTACAAGTAACTACCAATAGGTAGAACATTTTAAAACCTCAGACCACTTATTCTTGTTGTTTTCCTTTTCAACTCTTTTGAATCCTCTTTATTACTGCCTTCCTGCTTCCCTAGTATCAGGGAAAAAAGTGGTTTGCCAGTAGCAAGAAATATTTGTGATATTACTGAACGATTTCCTCGTGCTCTTAGCTCCAATGCATCACATCTCTTATGTTCATTTTAGAAATGCTATTTTAGCCACTGGTGTTTTATTAAATTAACTGCTGCAGTGTGGCCATATTTTACTGAGAGTTGCAGGTACCCAACATAGCCGTGCACGTCAACATAAAGGTGGACTCTGCTCTTTTCACTACATTTGCTGATGTCTGGTCAGTTTGATCAGTGTCATACCCAGAATCAGAGACTGGCTGAGGCTGGCAGGAACCTCTGGGGATCATCTTGTCCCTGCTCAAGCCAGGCCACCTCAGAGCTGTTGCCCAGGACCATGCCCAGACAACTTCTGAGTGTCTCCAGGAGTGTCCACCCCAGAGTCCCTGCAGGGACCTGCTCCAGTGCTCCATCACCCTCACAGGAAAGCACAGAGCCTCCTGTGTTTCACATCCTGCCCATTGCCTCTCATCCCTGGAGGCCACTGAGGAAAGCCTGGCTCCACCTTTGTCACACCCTGCCACCCAGAATTCCCACACGTTCCTGAGATCCCTGAGCGTTCCCTCCTACAGGCTGGACAGGCTGGACAGTCCCAGCTCTCCCGTGGAGAGGATTCAGGCCCTTCATCCCCTTCCTTGCCCTTTGCTGGACTCCCTCCAGTACCGCCAGATCTCTTTTGTACTGGGGAGCCCAGAACTGGACACAGAGCTCCAGATACTGCAAGGATAACGTTTATTCACAATAATACATTAACTAAAACATAATGTAAATAAATTATGAGAACTTATAGATAAAAAAAAAATTGGGAAAAGTGGAGTCAGAAATTTGTACATACAGACACAAAGGGAATGAGATTTCAGGTGCATATCTGAGTAGATTAATACAGAGAACTTTTTGCATGCTAAATAATAGAATAGTAAGCATGTCTGTGGTGGAGAGGATGAAACATGGCAAACCATCCATTAATAAGTATCTATTTTCCTTGACAAATGCCTAATTATTCAGCAGAGTAATTTAATGTTCTGTATTAAGCTAAGAGGCACACAAATTAAAATACCCACATCAATGGGCTATGCTCAGTATTCCCTGCTCACTTCCACCAAAACATTCACAAACCTCAGCAGAGAATTTTCCTGAGATCAGCTAATAATATTTTGTACCCTGCAAATAAGCCCTTAAATCTCTGAAGTTGATTTTTCTACCAAACCACAAAACTGTCTTTCTATCCTTCTGCTGAGAATCCTCCCTGCCCTGTTTGCTTTACCTCTTACTTATGCCAAGATGTAACTCAATTAAAGCTAAAGAATGAAAATATCACAATTTAGGGCAAAGGAAAAAAAAATTAATTAAGTCTTTAATAAAGACACTCAAATAAAGCCAATGAGAAGTGGATATATTTCAGGTGAAATAGGAGGCTCGAATTGGAAGCCCCTGGAAACACTTGAAAAGCATCTGGTCACAGCCATAAAACAACCAGTAAAAAACACTTCCAGGCAAAGCAGCAAGCCTGTAAGGGAGACAGTGGGTCTACTGAACGAACAGGAACTGAAAGGAACCACTGTATAGAAAAGTGGCATTGCAGAATAGCTAAATGACAAGTCTGTAAAGCTTGACCCAAAAAAAATTTGAAAAAAATAAATACTTCAAAAGCTAATGGTCCATAGTGCTTGATGCCAACAGGATGAAATCAAGTAAGGTAAGGAGATGAAACAAGGGTCAATGACAAATTACTGTATGGTATTAATTTTAGGAAAATAAAGACAAGGAGGATTTAGCCACACTAGAAGATTGTGAACTGATTAACAGTAAATTGGTAACTGCAGTAGCTTGGAAGTTAACAGCACTGAATAATAATGAACTTTAAAAGTAAGTAGCCTAACTTCTCACAAGGTATGATATGTATTTTTAACTATCAGGGAGAAATGGAGAGGGTAGAAATGTATCTGTCTTAAGAAGTAAGAGAAGCAAAGTCTGCATCAATATCAGATAACTGACAAACAGAGCACTTGAAGGACATATATTCATAAAACACAAAAACAATGCTATGTGAGGGTCAAACATCTTTAATCTCCAATTTACTCTATGAAATGAAGAAGCATTCACTTGGAACATGCTGAGATCCCACTCCACATACTCTAACGCATTAGATGCCAGTGGAATTAGCTATGAATTTCACTTAGAAAAATATAATGCGTGTTTAAAGTTGCACAATATCTACATTTACATCCTAATCCTTTTTTTTTTATTTTTTATCCAAGATCAGCTTCTGCTTGAGGACTCTAGAGAATGGATCCTAATGACTGTGATTTTGACCATAATTGAGATTGTTTGGCAATGCCACCCCTATCATGGGACAAGGAGAAGGGAGGGTTATTAGAAGCCACACTTTCATCCTAAGCTTTTTCTGGTTTTAACCCGTATTTTGTGTGTGTCTATAACAATGTTTTCATGTGTTTATCAAAACAATGCAACAACAACACCTTTTGGCACTTGCTTTCATTGTGGAATCTGATAATATTTCACGTGCTTTGAGTGAAAAAGTATATAGCAGTGTGTGCAACAGTGCTTTCTGCCTAAAGGCTAGATTAAGGGGAGAACTTCCACCTGGTTTGTAAGGATTTCACTGGACAGGAGGGTGGAGGTTACACTTGGCCAGGTTTGGACCTGAGTGTGTTTAAGCTGATCCTCAGTGTGCCTTTGTCCCAAGTCAGCACCTCCAGCCAGCCCCAGCACGCAGGGGAGGGGACAGCCCTGGGCACAGGCAGCTGCCAGCCTGGGTTGGCACTAAGGGGGTCTGTCCGTGTGCCTTGGAGCAGTGCCAGGCCAGGCTCACCCCACTTGCTTCTCCACACAGATCTCTGTCCTCACGTGCTGCGTTTTTACCCTGTAACCATTTAACACAGAGCACAGACCCGGTGCAGAAATATGAAAGCTGAAAGGACGGGCTTCCTGTGCTACAGACCACGATCCTTCCTTTCTCACCTGTGGAATAAGGCTTGAATTCCCTTCTGCATCACGGCAGAACTTCAGCTGGAGTGTGAGAGTAACGTGAGTGAAAAGACCCTGAACTCAGGCTCTCTGTTTCCTGGGAGAAACTCTGGTTTTAGCAGATGAAACAATGGTGTTGTTGTAGTCAGGACAAATTAAGGGTACAAGCAAAACTTGCAGGAAAAGTTATTATCTTTTTAAGGCTGAGGCAGTGACACCAAAACCCTACTGTTTTCAGGTCTGGAGGTTTGTAGGTAGGCAGGGTGAGCATTAGTACTGATACCATTGCCTGCCAGTGGGCTACAAATTGATATGGAGGGCTGTCAGAGCATCCACCAAAGCAGGGCTAGGAAGAGAGACAGATCAGCCCCAAATCATAATTCCATTCTCCCTTCCAAATCATTATACATCATCATCTCTAATCACCACCAGGCCAGCAATGAGCATGCATTAAGCCCACTCATGCAGACTGTGTTAAGTATGATTACACATTACACTGCAAGGGTACATGCATATATGGATTGATGTATGGCAGAGCTCCACGTCAAGGCACAAACATTCTTTTGACAGTTGCAAGGATTTATTTTTTTTTTTTTAACTTTTTACATGTTTGAGGTAAGGGTAATTTAAATATAATTGCTTAACACCAGGGCATGCTATCCTAAGAAGCCTGGGGAAATAGAGCACTGTCCAAAGGATTGTCTCCAGCCCGTCACAAGGCTAACAAGATACACTTTGACTTGGCTAAACCTGTCTGTCTGGGAGCTGGGAAGATGAGCCTGCAGAGAGGGAGGGTATGGCACGCCCAGCCTTGCCCAGGAAGGCTCCGTGTGTGGAGAGCAGCCCTGAGCTGGCGGGGGCTCAGTCCCTGTCCCTGCTGCCTTCGGGGCACTGTGCTCTCCTCTCCCGGGCCCCAGCAGGGACCCAGAGGTGCAGAACCCACCACCAGAAAGGAGGAGAGAGGCAGAAACAACTGGCATAACCCTCAAAGTTTTGCACAGCCTGAGCATGGGTTTTCAGGAAAGCTTTTTTTTGATTTATATTGTTATACTTCTTGTAAGTTCATTACTGAATTTAACGGTTAGATTTTATTTTTTGATAGGAACAATAACTTATTTCTCAGCCAGTCTCTCTTGCAGCCAATAACTATTGTCTCTTTTGTAAACTGCAGCCCCTCTTGTTGCCAGTAATATGTGATTTGGGGGAATGATTTAAATGACAAAATGCTAACTTGCAACAACAAAAGAAATGACACAATATAAACTAAGCTTTAATAACTAAAAAGATCTTTAATTAAAATTGCTTTCCATTCAGGGGCTAGAGTTTTCTTTAACCAGCTGCCCTATGAAAGTTATTACCTAAAGTTTTCATTTTCTCAGTACACAGCTGCAGAAAAGATTTCATTCTGGTGAATGAAGGGCTGAACAACAGCAAGGACAAAGCTCACTTAAACTAACAATGGAGCCGTGGCAAAAGTCATAACCTTCTGCTGTCTTAGGGGAAGCACACTTTCTGAATATAATCTCTCTGATTATGCCTAGTATGCAAAATGCAGTTTTATAGCTGCAGCTCAAATAGATTTCACTATTGCCACTGAATACTAATCACTGATGCAAAAAACGTACAGCTCCCTCAAGGCATTTCAAAAATCTTGATTATTTAATCAGTGCTCTTGATTTATAAGGCGAGCTGGTTGATGACTACCAAAATGTGACACATTGGACACTATCCAGATGGAATGCCAGTTTTCATTTGAGGTTAAAGAGGTAAAACTCTACAAGAGAGGTTTTCCAGTACCCTAGACCAGAGCTAGAGTTATATCAGATGATAAATAAAACCTGGCAGTTTGGCTTGCACATAATATTAAAACAGAAACTTCACTGAATTGTCAGTGGTAAAATGAAGTAATCAAGTTTCTTTCTGATTATTCTCCATTTCCACTATAGACTTTTTATTTATTTCATGTCTTCAATCTTAATGTCCTCTTACCTTTTTAAAGAGCACCATTTTACCTTTTTACAAATATATAAGTGGTGAGTACTGCCTTTTCATAAGCACTAATTTCCCAACCAGCTGAATGCAAAATTTAAACAATTCAGTTTCTTTTCCCTATAACCACATATATAAATACATGAATTTGAAAATATTTTTGTATCTACATCTCTATAGGGAAAGGTACAGGCTTAGGTATATATACGACACAATAATTGAAACTTCTGCCTTAAAATGCAATAGAATTGCTAAAAATTTTTAAGAAACTGATGTGTAAGTTACATTAATTTCTGAGCAGGTTTACTTCTGAGTTGCTTGGGCTTTGACAGTCTCATGCCCATCTTTAATTGTCATCAATGATTTTCTGTTAAAGAATGATTCCATATGAAATTTCCAATGGTTTTTCTATTAGGATTTCAAGAAGCAGAATGACTTCAGATTGAGACAGCAAAGAATTAAATTCTTCTTTAGAACCTCACTCCAGGCCTGGCCCCTAGATGTGAGCATCACTTTGGGCACATGATTACATGGATATAGAGGCCAAATGTTTCCAACTCATCTTGAAGGTGGCCCTTGCTGGAAGCAGTGACCAACACTTATATTCAAAGCAAAGTCACAACTACAGAGAATTATTTTACCCAAATCCGTGTTGGTGCTGCAGGTGGGTGGCAGCAGCAGAGCACCCAGAGGTGGCAGAGGAGCACCCAGATGTGGCAGTG
>VZRO01005005.1:316790-372114 GCA_013397915.1 Daphoenositta chrysoptera
GGCAGTGGAGCACCCGGAGGTGGCAGAGGAGCACACGGAGGTGGCAGTGGAGCACACAGAGGTGGCAGAGGAGCACACAGGGGTGGCAGTGGAGCACCCGGAGGTGGCAGTGGTCCCCAGCCCGTGCCAGCACTGCTGTGTGTTGGGGAGCCAGCCTGTGCCCTGCCCCAGCCTGTGCTGCATGTCCTGGCTGGCATTTCTGTCCCCGCTCTCAGTGATAAAGCCAATAATGAACACAGATAACCACAGCCAAGGCGTGTGGTCAGCCTACCGACTCAGCAGCACTGGAAATGCACTGACATACAGGGATAACCCCAGGGAAGGCTGACTTGGAGGTTAAAAGCATCCTCACATCCCAGAGCAATCATCTCAAGCCTTCTAAACCCAAAACAGTGAAAAATGATAATCAAAATGTGGGAATCTGGTGGAAAGTTTAACTATAAATAAGCATTAAAAGTACGAAAACCCATCATACCGACACACTGAAAAACTCCTAATACTCATAAAACATTGTTTCCAGTCCTCATTTTAAAAAGTCTGCTAGAAAATCCATCAGTCTGGATTCCAGTGTCACAACAAAAGGAATCACAGGAGCGTGTATGCTCCTGTCCCCACCATACCCCCAGTGCAGACAGACGTGTGTGGCAGCTCTGCCCACGTCAGCAGCCCCCCGTGCCAAACTGCTCCCCCAGCCCTGACAGTGACACTGTCACCTCCACACAGGCCTCGCATCCAGCTTTTGGCAAAACTGCAGATTTGCATCCTGTTACAAAGCCAAAACATTTTAATAACTGCAAGAGTTCACTTGTAAAATCTGTGTAGTTTGGGTTTGTGCCCTTTATAATTCTTTCTCTGTACATGTAGGTTTTTATCATCTGCAGCTTTTTGGAAGAATATCGCACTTGACTGGACTTGTGGGTAAGACAATCATGGGGCAGTTCAAATAGCTGCATTATTCCATTTTCTGTCAGGAATCCAAAAAATCCGCTTGAAACACAGATGGCTATTTCCCTGTCATCACCCACCTCCTCCGCTGAGCTCCTCACCATTTCAACCACATTCTCTGTGTCGGTATCCCTGAGTGGGGAAGCTTTTGCACCTTCTTTTTTCAGGGAAGAGCCACAAGCTGCTCAGTGAGGGTGTTTTGATGGTGGGTGAGACAGTCCTGCTGCAGACAGCACTGCTGGGCGACTGCCTCGGGCTCGGGGTACTGAGGCTCAGCGTCACAGAAATATCACAGGTACTCCCCGGCCCTCTGCCATGAGTACAGCACAACAGAAATAGCTTGCAGGGATTATGTCCCCATCTTCCAGCCTTGCATGGCAGCAGCCACGCAGCAGGGAAAACACTGGAGCCAGAACTTGCCTACGTGGGTTGGTGGCTGTGCTGCAGGGGAGACTGCTGGGCAAAGATAACCCCAAAAGAGATGGGAATTTCTGTTTACACAAAGCAAATGACACCATTGCTCCTCCATGTCCTTCCCCCATGTCCCACGTAGCCTCACTACATGCAGCTGTGTCAAGGGATCAAAAAGCCATTTCATAAAAGGTTCCATAGGTTTTGAACCTAGAAAAGGGCATCAAGAATATTCTGCTACTGCCATGCCTTTCTATTTCTGCTGCTTGAGTTGGGGTAAAATTTCAATTCTCCTTTGCTGGATCTAGCTAAGCAAAGTTAATGCCAGTTCTGGATACATCTGGACCATGAATGGAAAGTCCCTCTGCTACACCTCTGGTAAGAAGCCACCAGGACATCGACTGCCTCCAACTCCTCTACACCCTGGTACAGTCACACGTGTGAAAAAATCAGCTATTTACTCTTAACCCCTCTACTTCCCTCTTCATTACTATATTTACCTCTCTACCTCCTCAAACTACGATTTTTTGTTTTTTTTTTTTTTAAAAAAACCCCTAGAATAGTCTTGGCAAAGCATCTCAATAATTATCTAGTGGATGGGGTTTGTGGCTAACAGAAAATTATCTGAATAATTCTATGCACCTGACACCAGCAGAAGGCTATAGATCCATTAAGTCAGGACAGAGAGATGATGTATTTCAAGAAATTTTGGACTACTATTCTTAATGTGTACCCTCACATTAAGGGGTTTATAGGAAAACTGAAAACATCATAATTCTTAACTGTTGTTAAGCCAACAACAATGCAAAAATCTTTGTTTAAAGAAGAACTTTTCTGTTTCTTTGCTGCACCTGAAACAAGAACTTGGGGTTTTTTTTCCAATTGACAATGCAACAGTGGGAGGAAAGATCACACAGAGTTTCTGTTTTTCAGAGAAGTTGGGTTTAAATATATGCTTAGCATTTCTGACTCTGAACAAAGAACTTGTTATAGAAGTAAAAAGCAATATCCTCATATTTACTCACAAAACTGTGCTTCACAAAAATTACCAACAGTAACATCAATACTGATAAAAGTTGTACCTGAAAACATTATACACACGTAGGATTTTTAAACACTAACAAATTCCTATTTTCAACAGTTATGTTGATTCCAATCTGTGTAGGGGTATCCTATTTGAATACAGGTAGTAGAAAAAAAGACCGTTCCTTTCCAGAATTTATAAATGCACCATATATCCTTAAAATAGAAAGTAGCAATAAATTGACTTTCTAAGTGGGAAGCTTACAATTTTTTTAGGATAACAAAAGGGCAGTAACATTTCAATCACTGGGAAATTTGAATGTTTCTGAAAATATACTGCAGTATATGTATTAGAAATAGTGAGAGATATCTATCTCCTTCCAGACAGATTATTCTGATTTTCAAGGACAGAAACCTGAGACTTTATTCCTTCAGTTTACACACACACCTTTGTCAGAACTAATAACCCACTTCAAAGGCAAGAAGTTTCATAGTACTTAATTACGTGGCCTCTAACGTGTCATGATGATTGAATTCATATGAACTTATATATTTGGGCATCAAAAGCCCTTTATTTTTTCTTAATTAGAAACATAGATTCAATGCAACTTGCCGCGAAAATAAATGAAATCCATATACATCACTTCTGAGCAATAGCCCTGATTGAACGGGGCTGTTCAAATCTCTGTGGTTGGCAGTGTTCATCAGTGAATTTGTTTACAACGTGGAAAGAATGAGATGCTGTCAAAGAATGAAAAATAAAAGCTAGATTTCCTGGGAAGGAGACATCCGTCTTTTTCTATTTGTAAATGCTGACGAGCAGGGTTTAAGGAGGGCTAATGTCATCCATTCATCTTAATTAAAGAGTTAATTGCTCGTGTATCCTGATTTGGTTAGCTGATCTTAGTAACATGAAAAGCGTTTGCTTCCATGTATTTTATTGACCGCTGTAATGACATCATCAGTACGACCCAGGATTTATTCCTGCCTCAGCCTAAACTCATAACTTTAATAGCCTCCTACATGATAAAACTTTCAAGAGGGAAGGAGTTCTTTAGCATGGTACAGAATACCGAGAGGTCTGTTCAGACCCTGTTAAAATGCCTCAGTTCAGCTGTCATTGAAGTATTACTTCAAAGTCTAGAGTCACAAAGATAAGTAAAAAGTAATTTTAAAGACTAGTTCTCGGCAAATGAATATATGGAAATAGCATAAACCATCTAAAAATCGCATATCAAATATAAGCAAGAGACTTATTACAATTCAGTTTTTCCCATCTGTAGTCATAGTCAAGAAAGCACTGACACAAAAACAGACAGGTGAGGTTCACAGCATGTTCTAGGGATTAAACACCAAATTGGTTTAGTCCTGTGTTTTACAACACAAAGAGGGGAAACTCAGATCTAAAGAAAGACCAGTTAACTAAGAAAGCCTCTGAAGTTTTTCTCTACAATGTCTTCAATATTTACTGCAATTCCTGATGTTATTTCTTAAAGATTGTTCACAAGAATTAAATTAAATTTTACACAAGAGAAAAATGGACAGTACTAGTGCTTTTTGATTGATCAACTATGTGGTACTTAAAAATTAAATAAAAGAATCCATTACAAAACATAATACATTGTATTCGCTTATCCTGGTAATGAGTCTTCAGAACTGATCTATTCATGTTCTGCTGCTTTCAGGGGATCAATTTCTGTTGCTAATAACACCCATAACTTACACGAAGGGTGGAACAGCCTCTAAGAAGCACCACACACCAAACATAAGTCGCTATAACTCAGAGACCCTTGCTGTGAGCACACCTGGTTTGGGAACAGCCCCAGGGTAGCCCCTGTGCACTCTCCTGAAATGTCTAGAAAGAACTAAGAATACTGTGATAAGGTGCTACAGCTCATCTAGTTTTATTCTAAGTAAGTCTATTTCACAGTGGACTTGACTTTGACGGGCTTTTTATTCAGTTTAAGCTTTTCAGGTGACTGGTTCAGAGACCAGTACTGGCTCCTGTGCTTTCTCTGACAGACAGGAGACTTTAATACTGATAGGGTTTCCATGTTTTCTCAGAAGTCTTTATGTAAAATATGATTTAAAAATACCTAATAACCTCTGTATAATAGGAACACAAAAATACATTGCCCCTCTCATGGAACAGCATCTGGCAAGTCCAGGAGACAGAACAGAGCATGGTGCAGTGGGCCATGCTACCAGAGCAAGGTCAGCAGCCACAGAAGAGGAACCAGCCTGCCCGGGGCACCTGATGCTGCCCCCAAACCTGTCAGCCCTGCTGAGACCTCACAGGATCGTGCTTCAGAAGCTGCTCTCCTTCTGGGTCTCCAGCTCGATGCCATGTGGCTCAGGGACACTCCTCCAGCCGGCCCATGCACCTCCACAAGTACCCAGGAGAAAGGCAGCAGCACTGGGCAGCAGCAGATTTGTTGGCTGTCACCAACTCTACACCTGCCTGAAGGAGTGACCTTTAACAAGTGGTTTCAGCTCACTCTGTCCCAGTTATTCCCCAAACCACTTGTGTCTCCTTTCAGAGATACTTGGAGATTCATTCATGGGAAGATGCTGGCTGTGAGTTAAGCACATAATTCTGAACAATTCCCTGCTGGAAAAGGCAGCACAAACAATGGATGGGGTTACAAACAGAGGAGAGGACAACAACTGAGGCTGGATGAGACCCGAGGGAGTTGTCTGTCCCAACCCTGAGCTCAACACAGGGGTCGTTCCAGTGTTGAAACAATGTAGGGATGGGCACTCCACAGCCTCCCTGGGAAAGCTGCTCCCGTGCTGGACTGCCCTCAGAGAGAGGATTTTCTCTTTATGTCAAAGCCCATGGATATGGAGAAGGTGGCCATGACAGCAGAATTTCTCACTTGAGTTTAGATGTTACTCATCATCTTTCACAAGTCAGCTCCAATTATAAAAATCTTTTTAAATTAAAGATTGTTCCAGTTTTATTTACACTCCAAGAAAACTACTCATTCAACCTTTCTTCAAATACTTATTCTGTTTAGTGCAGAATCCCTAAGAAGAACGACAAGAATAAAACCAATCAACCTCTCTGCCACTCGGGACCCTGTGGAACAGCATTTCAGAATCCCTTTTGCATCAGCCAGGGCCTGGTGGCAGCTGACAGTGCTGTAGACAGGCAGCTGCAGCCCTGCCAGGAATCCTGAGCTGCTGGGCCACGGACACCCATCCCTGAGCCCCGAATCCCTGTGCCACACTCCTCCCTCCCTCCCCTGTGGGGTGCTGCAGGAACCACACCCCATCAGAGCCTTCCAACCACCCCAGTGCTCTGCCAAGATACTAAACATACATCTCGGTGCCCTTGGAAACACTTTTAAGTAACTGTAACTTTTTTTATTAATTTGAAATCTCTTCTGTTATCTCCAGTTTCTTTGTTTTCTCATGCCTATGCATAAGCTACAAAGCTACTTTCTAAACACTTAAAGGAAAAACTAAAAGTGTCCTTGGACATAGACTGTGGACTAGGAGTAGTGAGTGTCCCTTTTCAAAGCTACTTTACATAACATTAAAATACAATGTCAATAAAGAGAAAAGTGCAACATTTTGTTGTTCAGTGGAAACACCTTGGATAATACTGAAATAAAATCTCTAGTGGCTTGTGAAGTAGTTCAGTTGTTTAGCAATAACACCTTTGGATTTGTAAAGCTTCTACAATACCTAAAATAACCTAAAAGAAGAAAGTTTGAAAAGTTTTCTCTAACTAGCTAAAACCACCTGCTGTAACTTGAATCAAGTGAAAGTTCCTAAGAACAACCTTCTTTTGAGATAACACATTTTTGAATTACTACACTGTAATTTTTGTACACTGCACCAGGCAATGGCTACTGCAACTTCTCACAGCATCACCAGCTTACTAATAAACATGTGCATGAAGCGGAACAGGGCATACAAGTTATAATTCTTTGCCTGTGCCTGGTAACATAAACACGTCTGATACCATCAGATGAAGAATTGAGGAATTAAACCCTCCAAAAGACTGATGTAAAGGATTGGACATGCTAAAAGAGATGGTGAAAAGAGGCTGCTAAGAAATGGAACAACACTGAGGAGAGAAGCAATAGATCCACAAATGGAAATAAACATAACCATGAGAAAATGCTTTATCAACAACAGAGCTGTGCATTTCAAAATAAGCAGAAACTGGTTCTGAAGAAAAAACCAGCATGGTAGGTAGGACTTCAAAGACTTTACTATAATAGACAGAAGTGAACAATACAAAAAATACAAAAGAAGAGAGACAAAAAAAGTCCCACTAAGACCAAGATCAACTAACTCTACGTCGCTGCTATTACCCTGTTAACCCTTTGATGCCAATGCTGGGGAACCATTTTAGTGATTAAAGGTAATAAATATTTCAGCACCGCAGCAGTTTTATGCCTGCAGCCAGCTCCTGAGCCTGCTCTGCACCCTCGATGTGCCTGTGGCAGCTCCTGCACTTCCCCCCCTCGCTGGAAGGCGCAAGAGCTGCCCTGCCAGCCCTTCTCCATCCTGCTCCCAGCCCCACCCAGAAGATGCTCGACTGCCTGTCAGAGAGACACCACACGAATCACCTGCCCTGGGTGCAAAGCCCGCTCGAGATTGTGTTTCTGATCACAGGGAACAGGAAACAACGCATTCAGAAGAGGGGCACGGAATAGGTAATTAAATGTCACAGTGGTTCAAGGGTAGAAGATGCAGTTATTACATGAAATACCAGCTTTCTAAGTTCAGAAACAGCTACCAAAATATTTTTAACTGGATTAAGGGAAAATAGCAGGTAAAGCTATTCTTTCTTGCAAAATGCATTGCAGTATTCTTGTGTCTTGGTTCTGAATCATTGACATAAGGAGGATTTTTGCCACTGGCTTTAGCTGAACAGACCTAGCTAGTAATGGATTAAAAGTTTTCTTTTTGGAAGTTTCAAAATAATTTTGAATTCTGAGAGAATACATAGTGCCATTGGTCTACAGTTAGACAGGATGGAGAAATGGAGATTAAATGGTGCTGGGGAAGCTGAAAACTAACTGGCTAACATAAACAACTGTACATAGAAAAAGAGATTTAAGCAAAAAAAAAAGATTGAAGTCTAATGCTATATGAAAACAGAAATGAAATTTTCATGGAATTTTCTTTTTGATATCTTTGTAGGTGGATTTCTTTTGTTGGCTATTTTTCCAGCCAACAAAAGAAAAGACAGAAGACTTCCAGACAGAAGGCTTCAGAAACTTTTCACTGAGGAAATATTTATCATGATTCATACACTTCTAAATGCCTATTTCAATCCTCTTTTTCAAATCATTTTGGTAACCACTGAAAAAGTGTGTATTGTTTTGCTTCAGTGTATAGTAAGTGGTAAAAACCAAATTCTGTTTACAGCAGAACCAGATTTTCTATTATTTTAGACAGTCATTTTCCCAGAAAAACCTTTACATGTCATTACTAATGACATTACAACCCTCTCTAGCTGCCCTCAAGACCTAGCTGTTTTGTAGCAGACAGTATTTGACATCTTAGTTTGCAATCTCAGAAAAAGCCAAAAGAACAGAAACTGTCCTGTCAGAAAAAAAATGGCTTCAGAAGCTGGTAAATATATCACATTTCTATGGCGACGTGATCAAAATCGGAATGTTTGAATCAAGAGCTGCCTGCTTAGTGATTAATTGCAGATGTCAATACCAAGAGGTACCTGCAAGGCAATTAGCACTGTACTCGCCTAAATGTCACCGCACTGTAAATACAGAGTGGAAATAAATAGACAGATTGGCCTGGTGCATGTTGTTTGGATTTGGAACAGGAATCTTGGAAATGTGGTTCCTAAGTGAGCCAATTTTTTATTATGTACTGCTGAAATGCTACAAAAGACTTCTCTCTCTCTTTTTTTCCTGGTGTACTGGGGGGTTAGTGCCACCCAACTCTCAAAATGCCTCCTGGCGATCCTTACAAACCAAAGCCATCATCATGCTGAAGGAAACCTATACAAATTTCTGCAGTTAAGGCTGTAAATTATGAGACTGAAGTAGAATTTCCTTTGCCATTGGAACCCAAATAGATAAATTTTATGATATGCTTTACAGTGGCTGTTTGCTTTGGTAACACTTTTCTGTCCTATCTGCCCCAATTTAGAGTCATGTGAAGGACTGAGAAGGGAATCACAACTACAGGCTGAGAGTGAAGGAGCAGACAAACAGAGGCTGCTGTGACTGCTGTGCAAGACTAAATATCTATTACCATTATATCTGCCAGACTGATATTCCATAGTTTAACTTCTATAAAAGGGAAACAATAACACTGACCACCCTCCTCCACCCCTTTTGGGGATTCAATCATGTTCCTTCAGTAGATTAAAATCTGGAAAGTAATTGTTTCTAAAGACTAAGAGGGGCGCTTTTCTTTTCATCACATAGCCAAGATTTTATTTTTCCCAGTATTTTTCTCCTTTTAACTATAACATATTAGCTGCTGGTGGCCTTTGAAAACTAGAGGATCAGATGATGCTGGCTCTCCTTCTTTCCATCTGCTAGCCTGCATAATATGAAAACTAATATATATATTAAATTATCTTTTTTTTAACTAATTAGTACAGATGTAAGACTCTCATGGCTGTGAAGTACTTTGTGACAGAACTTCTCTGTTAAAGTAAAGCTCATCTATAAATTTGGAAATCCTTGCCTTTAAAGGTCTTTCATTAGTAGCACACGCTAAACAATGATCACTGCTGTACGATGAGAGACAAATTAATGAATCAAACATTACAGATTTCATCACATTCGCTCATTTGCATTTAAGCTGGTTTCCAGCTCTGTCATGCATTTGCTTTTAAACGAGCCCCTGTGGATAGTGCTGCAATGTTTGATTCATTAATTTGTTTCTCAGCGTACAGCAGTGCTCACTGTTCAGTATACGGTGAAATACTTTGAAAATATTTGTTTTAACAACCTATCTTTTATCTTAACAAAGAAATAATAATCCTGAAGAGGGAAATGCTGGCCATTTTGCAACGGAGCCCCTGCCAAATCTCCCAGTTGCTACCCCAGCCCATCGTTATACCACTGTGATATTATCTGGATTAAATCTTCACAGCTTGCTTTCACATATTCTACAATTTCATAAAGCTTTGAGCCAGCTCTTTGGGTTGGTGTTATGATGCCAAATTCAACTCCTGGGAAGCTAAAGGTGGCTCTAAGCCTTTGCTCTCCAATCCTTGGACCAGCCCCAGGCAGTGACTCAGATCAGCCTCCGGGGCGCTCGGTGCCATTCTGCCACCGCTGCCCGCTCCACCAGCTCCTCCACGTTACAGCAGAGCGGGCTGCCTGGCAGAGCATCTCTGGGCGAGCTGCAAAACTTTGGAACTGCTTTTTGGTTTGTAACAGCTTGAATTTGGTGACCTTACAGCACGCTGAAAGCACCATCTGTGTTAGGAGAAAAGACAGGCATGTTCCCAGGCTGGCCAGTGCACGGGGACGGGTGTTTTGGTAATTAGATGGGTGGCTGAGTTCTCAAGTTCTTGTCTGAACCTCAATTTTTATGTATTTGACTACAACACTGTTGTCGCAATCATTGCTCATGTTTAATTCCAAAGAAATAAATACTTATAGGCATAAAGGCACATTGCAGCCAGGTTTTAGCCACCTACAGAAGGTGGCCCTTCTCATTTTCAGGGGGATTCAACAACACTCTGAATCTCCAGTTGCTGGAACACAAGTCCTGTGGTCCCCTGTGTTTTACATGGCAAACTTAGGTGAAATTAGATCCAACCTAATGAAATCACAAAAGGTTTATTTAAGCACAACAGGTTGCTTATGGTGCCTACGAATTTCCATCACTTGTTTTTTATTCCAAACCACAGGCTGATCTCTGTCAGGTAGAACTGAGGTGGAGTTTCCTTTGAGGAGGTGCTATGAAAATCAGCATCATTCTAGTTAACTCTGCCTCAGCTCTTCCCAATACTTGTATTTTCAGTTTTATTTATTCTTTAAAGAAAACAGATTCATCGATGTGCAAATGAAGAGTCTAAAACTGGGAGTATGAAAGAGTCCTGCCATACTTCTCACTGATATCCTTTGCATGAACAGAAAACTCACATATCAATTAAACTCACCTGTTAATTAAAAGCTTGTCTGGAAAATTCCTTGCTAGTTGGAAGCAAAAGAAAGTGTAAAAACTATCTGAATGCTGGAGCTTTGAATTTTAATTACTTACTCCCAGGTTTGTTCGTGATCCCTCAGGTGTTGGCTGGGCAACAGCAAAGAACTGGAAAAAAGAAACAAAATTATTTTGTAATTCCTGCTGTGGGGAAGAAAATGTATTGAGAAGGCTTCTAATTTTCTCTTATCTTGTTTAGATTTGCTCTTTATTAATGTACTTATAAGGGAGTATCTGCACAAAAAGAAAAAAAAGATTCTGGAAGATTACAGGCAACTACAGTGAATAATTGTTCTCTAGATTTGATATCTTTTTTTTTTAATAATATGAGAATTCCTATTGTGTTTATCTCACAATGGAGAATATAATTACAAATGAGAATAATGCTTACAAATTTGGAATAAAGGCGACAGTTTATCTGAGATCATCGATTATATATATGTATTAAATTTGATGTACTGTTTATTTTATGTGTATCTAAATAGAAAAGACATTAGCAGTTTTAATAAAAACTTGGGCACTCATATGAATTTGACCCCTCGCTCTAGCTACCCATATAATAATAGCTGGGTTTTGACCATTTTCTTTCCTTCCTTCATTTTTTAGAAAAATGATCTTTTTTAACAGAGCAGAATGCTTCATCTAAAGAAAGAGAGTCTGTAAACTAAACATGGAGAAAGGGGATAGCTCTTCTGCTTTTCCTCGTTAAAGTAATCACCCTCTCCCCCTCCAAAGTCACAATATTTTAATAACATGAAGTTTTTAGTGCCTCTTTATTAAGGATAAATGCCTGAGATTCTGATTTGGATCAGCAATTTTTCCAGTAGGAAAAATTTTGGCAATTTACAGAGGAGCTCAGAGATTCCATGAGGTTTCTGATGAATCTCTACATGTGAGAACTTTGGCCATCTGAGGCAGGTAAGATTTGCACAGTGAGTTCTCCTAGAACTGGGATGAGGACTTTCATTTTCTCCTCAACACATGCACACAGCATACATACATCTGTTAAAACGTTCACTTAGCAGTTAAAACACTACTCTTGCAAATTGACTTACAGGCAACTAGATGACAATAGAAAATGCAATTGAAGTAGCTCTGCTCATGCTAAGTGAGTTCTCTTCCTCAACACACTTAAGAGTTTCAAATTGAAAAAAATAGTCAAAAGGAACATAAATGGTAAACAGTGTATTTACTATGTATATAAGCCAGATCCAAATTCATTGAGTGAAAATACCAAGCAGAAACTGAACACAAGTGAGTGCAGCAATTCGAGTCTGGCACAGGTTAGAAGACAGTTAAAGAATCAGATGCTGCTTCAAAGTGCATTTAAGGGACTCGTAATGTTAAACAGCTCAGATTTCTCTTGCATTAAGTTCACCATGAAGGTTTCCTCATCAAATGAACAAGACTTCATGAACTGTGACTGCACAAGTAATTTTTGGCTATTGCACTCAGCTGAGTGCTGCTGGTTTAGCAGTATATGTTCAGTTATATATTCAAGCAGAGACTTTTGCTCACTGTGTTCAGCTAAACATTCTGAATATTGTACAAGTCAGTAATTTTAGTAGCCTTAAATAAATTAAAATATGGAAGTACATTAAGGGTGGATGAAGAATAAACCATGAGAAATTTAGTCACAGTCTAAGAAAGAAAGGAAGACAGGAAAGGTGAAAAGACCTGAAAAGCAAGCAGGTATCTATCATCCTTTATTTTGTAGCTAAATGTCTTTCAGATGGAGACAATTTATTTTTTACTGCAGTTTTTTGGGGGACAGGCCCTGTAAGCAGAATCTTGTTCACAACAGAAAATACATTGCACTAGGAGTAGCCATGATACATTCAGAGGCTCAGCCTACAATTACTGAGACATTCTGTGAATCTGTCATTTATAAAAGAATGCCCTATGAAAATCCAAACACCAGCAGGTCTCGTGTAGGTGTGGTGGTTCATCCCCATACCTCCCTTTTAATCGACCTTAGAATGCTCATTTGTGAGAGCAGGCAATTAGTAAATATGACTGGAAATATTAATACATATTCTTTCTGGAAGAATGAGAATCTGAAAAAAGGACAATGCTATGTGCAGCCAGACTTCTGCAAAAGGGGACAGGGGTATCACGGTGACTGAGATGATGAAAATACCTTTCAGAATATTTTACATCCAAACAGCACATCTATTATTCTCTACATTCCCAAATGTCTCTAAAAGTCAGTTTTTTAAAAAGAGCAATGAGAAATTTTTATTCATACATTCATGCTTGGTTTTTGTTATTCTTACTTGTTGGCATCCAAAATGAATTCCAATATTTTTTGCATACTACTGTTAATTACTGCTGCTTGGGGAGTGACTCTTCCTTTATGGCAGCTATCAGTGACTACTTCTCAGTAGTTATGAGACAGAATCCTATATAAAAATGGCAAACCATATTAAACTTCTGTACGATCCTTGATGATCTGCCAGCGTGTCTGATCCATTTCCAGAGTACACAAGTCCAGTTATGTGCTCTGGTTAATAAATAAACAGTTCCTGTAAAACTTCTCTTTTCTCTCACTGTCTTACTCCTCCGTGTTGTTTGAAGAAATCCATACTATATTTCAATCAGGATCTCTTTCCTTAAGAGAACATTAGAGTGTCTTAGGTCTGAAATTTATAAATGAAGCAAAACTTTTAGCTAGCGAAGCTTTTGGCAAAATATCTTTCCATGTATTGCACAGTCTGTTATCGTCATGATCAGCACAGATTTTGTACGTCCCAACAGCCTGGTCTCTTATGAGTGAGAAATTTCACTTCTCCAAATGAAGTGAAGGATAATGACTGGGATTTAGTATGGAAATCATTCACTCACTGTTGAGTGCTTTTGTGGTTCTCTCCTTGGCAAAGATGAAAAAAATACATCTGTCATTATGCTTGGTAGTACAGACATGTATCAACTGAGAGATGGACTACAGCTCCCAAAACCTTTTCAAAAAGTTGCCACTAAACATTATGAGTGCTGAAATTAAAAAAAATTAGCCATTGCCACCTTGATGTGCATCTGTACAACTTCTGCAAGATATCATTGCCCAATTCCTTATAAATTAGAAACTGATTGGGGATTTACTGTTATATTACTATTATTCAATGTCATTTATAAAAATCATATTTAATATATTTTAGACATATAAACTGCTATTTTAATTTCTACACAATCTGCTTTTCTACATTTCTGTAAGGTGCACAGGAGGGAAGTAAAGGGCTCCTCCCTCAGAACAGACCTGCCTAGGCTTGGTTTGGTGCTAGGACAGCACAGGAGACTCCCCAGCTGATCACAGGTAGTGTGGGATAATTTCCCAGCATATTTCACACCCAAAAGACTGTGGGATGGCATCAAAAACTGCATTCTCCAGCACTACGCAAGGCAGCTCTTTGTCAAATCTGACAGCTTTTCCAACCCTGCTAATGAGAGAGGAAAACAAATTCAGAACATGAGCCCACATTTTAGGCACGCATGGGAGGTGCCTCTCCTTTTGGATGAACACTGCCAGGACTGGGGGCCGGAGCACATTTTTTCCTACAGGCATCACAGCCTTTCAGCGATTTGTGAATCCCCAATTTATACCAAAACATCATGGTAATTCCTTTTGTTAATTTCAAGGATTTATAAATGAGGATGGAATACTTTTATAGTAGAAAAGAAAGCACGGATCAATATATCAGGGAAGGACCTGAGCAGAGCAACAATCGAACCAGAAATGGCAGAGCTGAGCGATTTCCACACAAATAAAGTGAAGCTGCCACTGGCAAGTGGTTCCAGACTCGCAGTGCCAGAGCAGTGCTGTGGGTGCTGCTCCAGCCCCAAAGGCACCCTTGGGGAGCAGCTGCTGTGACACTCCCAGGTGCTGTGGCACTCTCAGGTGCAGTGACACTCTCAGGTGCTGTGGCACTCTCAGGTGCAGTGACACAGGTCCTGTGATAGTCTCAGGTGCAGTGACACTCTCAGGTGCAGTGACACAGGTGCTGTGACACTCTCAGGTGCAGTGACACAGGTGCAGTGACACAGGTCCTGTGACACTCTCCGGTGCAGTGACACAGGTACTGTGGCACTCTCAGGTGCAGTGACACTCTCAGCTGCAGTGACACAGGTGCAGTGACACTCTGAGGCGCAGTGACACAGGTGCAGTGACACTNGTGACACTCTCAGGTCCTGTGATACAGGTGCAGTGACACTCTCAGGTGCTGTGACACTCTGAGGTGCTGTGACACTCTCAGGTGCAGTGACACTCTCAGGTGCAGTGACACGCTCAGGTCCTGTGACACTCTGAGGTGCTGTGACACAGGTGCTGTGACACTCAGGAGCTGGTACCAGAGCTCTGCCTTTACAAACAGGGACTCCCCAGCAACCCAAAGCTTAACTCTTCCAAGTGACCCCCACGCCCCTTTCGCAAACTCAACAGCTCAGGTTAGGAACTTTCACTTCACAAGAAAATGCAGAGGCTCTTCTTTTCTCTTTAGTTCCTCTTCCTGGGAGGGAAGGAGGAAATGGGGAGGATGCAGCGCTCACAGCCTGTTACTGGCCAGAGCCCACGGTTTCACTTTCCTCACCAGAACATCACACAGGTCTGGCAGCTGACCACAGCCTGCCTTGAGATCCACAACTGATGCATCGGGCTGGATCTTGCATGAGAATGAGGAGAAATGCAACTCTCAGTCTTACAATTGGAATGTTGTGCCACAGGATGAAAGGAAAAATTTTTGTAAGGTAGGAAAACCAGCTATTGCAACAAGGCTGGCTTCCAGTTTTTCACACCAAAGCTGTTGCTTCTTCCTTAAACCAACTCATTAGTTAAACACTTTTGCATCTCATCTACAACTCAAGAGTGACGATAAAAAGTCTAATTAACCTCAGATATGTTTGTAGTTCCGTTATTACCTTATTTACCCAGAGTTTGTCCAGTCTGGCCTTCTCTCCTGTTCAGACCATCTATGTATGCTATGTCAAATTAAACATCCCCACATTTTAGTGGGATTCCAGTTTTCAGTTAGAGTGACAGCCTCTGGAATCTAAAATATTATTCCGCATTTTTTTAATAGTATAGAATATATTTAATTTAAAAATTGGTGAGACAGCTAAATAATGAATGTGAGTAACAAAGCCTCACATGTTGAGATTTTTGAAGTTTGATAAGAGTAAATGGGAGATTTTCAGAAGGACTAAGCACTCAAGGTGTTTCCCTTCTGGCATTTCTATCCAGAAGTTCAAAAGTGGTCAATATTTCATATAATGAGAATATTTGAAAGTGTGGTCATTCAGTATTTAAATGATGAACAAACTTTTGGAAAATATTGCACTGCTGTCTCTAATCACAATGTGCTGGTGTCTTAGGTTAACAATAATTAGAGATGAAACTCCTGAAATGATAACTGAACCTTTTTAATGAGCCCTAAATTCATAAAGAAAATAACCTCTCCTCCTCAATGTATTCAGCATTTTCAGTGTGAAATATTACTCTTGTTTCAGCTGCTCTGTAATCTCTTTCTGAACCACGATGCCATGCAAGGATTGTAATCCTCTGCTGTTATACAGGGTAACCAGAGTTTTTTGACATTTAAAATATCTAGCGGCATGACAAGACGTTGTATTTGCATATACATAAATTGTGCCAGGGAAACTCGATGAGTGACAAACCATCAACAAGCTGCAGCATTGCCTGTGGCTTTCACATCAAGCATGGCTGCATATAAAAATGTTACAGCACTGAAGAAAAGCAGCCTGACCGCCACAGCATCTGTTTTATATAAACTCCTCTGAAAAAGAGAATTCATCCTTTAAAAACTACAGCAAAGGAAAAAACTACTTATTGTATTTATTTGAAACCTTCTTGTATTGGCAATCCATTGAGGGAGAAAAAAGTTTCCTTTACGATATGATACTTGACATCAACTTGTGTGTGAGGATTTTCATCCCAGACTATCTGCAGGGGTATCTCCTGGGGCTAAAGCAGGCTGAGATGCCTGTGAAAGGTTTGTTACAGCTTCCTGTGCATCCCACCGCTGCCTCTCCCCTCACCTGAAGAAGCAGCTGAACTGTACAACTAAACCTATGGCTAGTGAGGATTAATGTCACAGAAAAGTAAAACATGGATTGGTTTTCATGTGACTGATAGTGCATATATTCCTCAGAATCACAGCAGAGTCCAGAGGGACATTTCATGCAGTTCAAACAAGCAACTCATGCAAACCATCTGCAGCTTAACCACATGACAGACCCAGAGGTGATTTCAGAGTTGCCAGTGAAACAAACTCTGATTCCTCCCAGAGAGACAAATACTGCTGCAAAACAATGCTGAACATTTCACACCTTGGCGTGAGCCTTGTGAGAGCTGACCAAAAGAAAAGGAGAATAAAGTAACCAAGAAAATAAGAGCTAAAAAAGAAACTAAATTAAACTTTAAAAAAACCCCTGAAGCTAGAAACTAATGCACAAAGTAAAACCACTCTTTGTTGCATAACATCCTGCTTTCTCTCCAGCCAGGAGGGTTATGTACTGTACAAGACAGTGCACTAAGTGCACAAGCACCAAAATTAGCATTTTTTACTTTTGGCTAAGACAGTTGTATAATGCAAGATGAAAACTGAATGTAGAAATAGGCATTAAATTACTCTGCTGAAGGTTTTTTTATTTTTCTTATGATGTCAATTTTTTTTTTTTTTAATTGATGATGGATCCAGACTGGTATGATAGGAAATCATCATAGTATCCCTCAGGTTGGAAAAGACCTTTAAGATCACCGAGTCCAAGTGTTAACCCAGCATTGCCAAGGCCATCACTAAACCGTGTCCCTCTTTGGCTGACATGACCTGATCTGATGCACCACACGATGACTTCTGAGTTTAAAGAAAGAAAAGATCCCCCAACAGGCTTTATCACTTTCAGTGACTCATATATTACACAAACTTGCTTCTGAACCTCCCTTAGGAATTACTGCATTTTCTCTGTCTGTAAATTCTGATACAGTGAATGGTATCAGGCCTGGAAAGTGCCTTTTAACAGCAAACACCTCATCCAACTGCTTTTACTTTGTGAAGATAATTTTTTAGCAAGGCAGTACAATATATTTCCTTCCTTCTTGGAAGTCTCTGTGTTCTCAGTTGCTATTTCAAATTAACCTAGATATGGAGATTAAACAACCATTTGGGAAAAAGTGCTAATCAGAGGGAAATAACACTGTCTAGTGTTTCTCAGCCAGAGTGGCTTTGGTGGGGATTAAGTCTGTAGCACAGAAAACAGAGATGACTCTTAGAAATAAGAAATGAAACCATCTATTTTCTGTGACCTCCCACAATAAACAAGGCTTGAGCACAGCAGCTGTGAGAATCCCCTGCATATGCTGGCTGATGGCAATGCAGGCCCGAGTTGATTTCAGGCCGTTTCCCTTGTGAATGCCTGCAAAGCTGGTTTATTCATTCCGTGGCCGCATTCCAGTGCCAAGGTTTATCTCCCCAGTCTCTCAATCCTCTGTGCACACAGCTCTCCATAGGAAGTCCCAAATAAAATTCATTTCATCGCCACAAAACTGAGTGCTGAGAGTTGGCTTTTGCAAGCACCATCCTTTTCCCAGCACTTGCTGAGCCTGGGGGCCTCCCGGAGGGGGACCCTTGGTGCTGAAGGGACTGAGTGTTCCTGGAGATGGACAGGTCAGACTCAAGTCTGAGGACAAGCCTGTGCTGTTAAAATTGTCTTTATAGCCAAAGGAAATAGACTTCACAGTCAAATAGAAATAAAAGGGAAAACAAAACCAAAATTCATTCGATCCTCTAGAAGCTGTGACCAATTTTAGGACACAACAGCGATCCTAAATGTCAGAAAGTTGTTTGAATCTGTGATCTCACACCATCAGAGACAGCGGAGGGTCAGGTAACACCTGCTCCAAATTTCAGCCACCCCCAGAAAATGCAGAGAGTTCTCTCAGCCTCCTGCTATGGCTCATGGGGTCTTCCTCACCAGAAAGAGATACCTGCCCCACTTGAAATTTTTGGTGAGTCCCAGTGTGCCTCAGCCACACTTGGATTGATGCCACTGGTCATAGAAAGCTCAGCTTACTTAAAAAATAACAATATTCATATCATATGAATATCCCATATTCAATAAGCCAAATGTCTCCTTCCATGGCTACCCTGATTCCTGTGTTACTGACAAGAAAGGCTCCTAGCAATATTAAGTCAATTTATACAGTTTTTAGCTTTTATTTTCTAAAACTGTTTTTCAAAAGAGTATATGAATAATCAAAGTAGAAATAATGAGACAAATCAGAAAACGCAGTAATTTCTATGTGTAAAATAGTTTCAAATCAGAAATTGGAGTTATATTTATAGTAATGACAACCTTAACATCCTAACAGGCTCCAATTTTTGCATAAAAATGATACATTTTAAGTATCTAAAACCTTGATAGGGATTTTATACTCTGTTTATGTTAAACCAAAAAAGTGATCTTAAAGTAATCATGTAAATTGAATGATAATAAGAGTTCTTTTATATTTTTAGACTACTTGAAATGAATAATTTAAAAGGCATCACGCAAAATATTTTATTAACATAAAGGTAATGGTATATTTTTATAGTATTTGATTTTCAAAAATTCGTACCAAGGCATTATCATAATCAGCTCATGTCAGTAGTATGCCATTTCACATGCTTTTATTTTTCACTAATGTACTCCCTGGCACAGACACTAAGCCTAAACCCTATTCCTGAGCAATCACTACTGCCTTTATTAAAATACTTGTAATTTGTTCACTTCTACATAAATCTAAAATAAAGAGGACCCTATTCTGTGAACTGAAATTTCTGTTAGGATGTATTCCAATGACAAATTCAAGGCCCAGCAGAGGGATGTTCCAGCACTCTCAGAAAAGAGAAAGAAAATAAAAATGATCAGCCAGGGTGTGTGACACAAAACTGGTATTGTGTTGTGAAACCAAGATAATTACAGAATGTTAGAGAATTCCTGCCATTCCCTGGCTAGAAAAAGAAAAAAACACCTTACTCAGTGCCAGCTTAAGGACAGGGAAAATGATTTTACACACATGGCATTTGGGTTGCCATTCAAATTTCTTTCAAAACAACCACATACTATGGGGCAGGTATGAGTTTGTAAAACCTCACAAAACCTACATTTAAACTTCGTTAAACTGCACAAATTCTATATTACAATTAATTTTTCTTAAAGAATCATTTCATATAACTTATTCAAATATTTTTTTCCAGATAAATAGGGACGCTCTTTTTATTTCTTCTGTCATCCCAAGTAAAGGACAAGTAACACTCTTGTCCTAATCAGACAACTCTCATCACTAATCAATGTAAAACTGACATTTTTTCATCTGTGATTGCACTTTCTAATGCCCACCGGTTTATTATCTATTCCAAAACAATTGTTTATCATAAAATCTGATATAAATAAACCCCCATTTAGTGGGATGGAGCATTGCCATTGGCTTTGCTGGGAATAAATAGAGAGAGCTGAAGTCAGTCAGGAACAGAACGAAAGACGAAGCAATTGCAGACTTAGGGCTGTGGAAACAAACTTGGCATGTTTAATTACCCTTATCAAAGGACTCGATACTTTGATAATATACTGTGTAAAAATGCTGCAACATTTGAGAATAGTTTGAATTAAAAATTCCAATTGATGGTTTGTCAAAATAAAATATAAAAAGGCTATGAGGGTAAATATGCAGCCTCATGAGCCTTCTTCAGTACTTCAGTGTCTTAATAATCACCAGTAAACATTTGAAGCCCCCAAAATGTTCAAATGATTAATTTAAAAAAAGAAACAAAGCAGGGAGATTTTTGAATGTGGAGTCCTATGACAGACTTCAAAGATTCCTTGAAAAGAGAACACTTTGTGATGGAAATATTTTTCCTCAGGGGTTTTCTACCACCATTTGAAATTTTAGATGCTTTTCCCAGAATGTTGTGCCCATTCTATTACCATCGTCTCTACAGCAGCAAGAAAATTATTAAAATATGAGAAGATGAAGAAAATCTACAAAGTTGCTTGGTCTCACAAGTTTTGAATTAGGGGAATACATGATTTTTTTTTCACTCAACTGAAAAAAATGAACAGTTTGTAAGGAAAACATCATAAAATTTAAGGCAATAAACTCTTCTGATACTGTGGGTTGGTTTTGATTGTTTGTCTTTAATTGTGAATGACACAATAACGATTTTTTCTTAAATCTTATTTGTTAAACACTCCTAGATGTACACTGGAGTTCCTCTTGGAGTTCCACATTTCTGGCAGTGAAATTTATCCCGTGCAAAGTCTTAGTTCAAAACCTAAACATTGCTCAAAACACCCCACTTAGATTTTGGAATCCCAGAGGACTCTGCTCTGCAGAAACTGCTGTTTCCTAAATATTCATCTTGTGTTTGTTTATATGTGCACCCTTTTATTGAAAACATGTCTACAAGATTGTAAAAAATTCAAAAAAACCCCACAGATATCACTTAGTTCTATCACTTCCATTACAGGGAACAAAAGTGGAAAAATAAAAAAACCCAACAAATCCTAAAATAATATACAATCTAAGCCTCAAGACAAACCAACAGTCTTGTTCTGATGTTATTTAGATAGTAAACAGAATAGTTAATGGAATTTATTATTCTTTAAATACTTGAGCTACTCCAACCTACTTCAATTCCAATTCAGATGATCAAAAAATTTACAGTGACTTGTAAATGAAAGGAAAATTAAACACAATGAAATATCTATTATTTCTAAAGCTGAGAATTTTCCTATCATAGTCATTTCAGAATTTTTTTTTTCTTTTTCTTTTTCTACTCCAACGACATGTTACATTAACATCAATTAACCACCGGAAAAATGACCAAGTGAATTTTCATATTCTCATTTCCTAAAATCTTTAAACCCAGACTGGATGGATTTCCAAAATATACTATTCATAAAAATAAGTCATTCCTCTTATACAGGAATAATTAGATAAAAGACCTACTCTGTGCACAGGTGAAAAAATCAGATTACATGACCTTTCTGACATAAAATCACATCTCTAACTCCATCAGACTGATGAACAAAGCCTGCAGGAAAGTGGAGCCCCGAGAAAGCCTCCTCCATCTCCCTCCTCTGCACTGGAGAGGTTCTGGGGTTAATTTGGGACACAGAGCAGAGGCTGTGCTGGGACAGGGCTCTGTCAGCTGGGTGAGGCTGCTGAGGGAATAAACTGCCAGGAAAAGCTGGTATTCAGCTGTGGAAAAGGGGAGCTCTTTAATGGGTTGCAGAGGTGACTAATTGGTAACATTTAAAAATCATGCAGGCAGAAAAAAACCAAATAATGTTATGCAATTTTTTTTAGATATTAAGATATTAATATATTTATTTATAATATATAATATATATGTAATATATAAAATATATAATATTTTAAATATATATTTAATATTTAGATATTAAGATATTATTAAATTTCACGAATCCAGCTGGTACTCAAGACTACATACAGTGATGATCAACATCCATGCTGGGGGAAAACTTTCATCCACTAGTAGGAAATTGCTGAAAATTCAACTCCATTGAGAAATATATCACTTTGATTTTCCTTCTGCAAAATGTCAATATATTAAAAATTTTAAAAGAGATAGGTTTGCTATTAGGGCTGGTTGAATGGCCAAAAAAAAAAAAAACCTCTATACCCACTTACTGTGTCTCTACTTTGTAAAAATAATTCATTTTTATGAGCATGGCAACATTTTCCTGCAGTTTTATTCTCCTTACGTTTGTTATATTGACAGCACTTCCACGGTAAATATTTAGGTCTGATTCCGTTAAAGTGTACCCAAATCACATAATGGGAAATAAAAATCGCTAAAGCTGTATCTAACTATTGATACATTGTCCTGTTGTTCACACTGCTTTTAATAGAACTTGTTTTATTTATAATAACAGCCGCTCCCTGGAAATCAAGGTTGTTGAATGTCTCCTTTCAGCTATGCTGGGAGACTCTCTAACATTGCCCCTCCTTGCTTAACCAGCTAAAGGTCATCTAGGAATTCCAGTTTCTGAAGGAAAAAGAAAAGTTCAAATACATAAGCCTGGCCTTTTGGCAGTTTGCTGTATTGTCCCCTTTGTCCCCTTCTCCACGAATGCAGAACCATCAGGGTTGGTGTCTCCTCTGGAAGTTCTGAGAACTGACCAAATCAGACTGGTGAATGTTCCTAAAAATGTTTTTTCTAAGACTGGCTCAAGGTTCCCCAGCCGTGACTGGAAGTAAAGTCTTGATAATCTAGAAGAGAACTACTTTTAAATTATTATGCCTTCTTGCTTATGAAAGGAATTTAAAGCCACAACTGCATTTTCCCTTTTTTTCTTTCCTCCTGACAGGACAAGGGAAGTGACAGTGAAAGACATTCAGTCTGGAGTTGTCCAAGTAATCAGACAAAATGCTGTTTGCAGAGTGGAGATGACCAGATTCTGTAAATCAAGTGGAAGGGCTCACTAGAGACGGAAAGCTCCGTGTCAGGTCTCCAGAGGAGACACTCAGAGGTGGATGGCAATGCTTCAGTGGCCTTGGTTCTCCACTGTTTAATGCAAGGACGTAGGAAACAGGATCCACAGATTTCTGTGGCCTCCATGCTGTGGTTATTTTCTGCTGAATAGCACAGAAATAAAAGCTTTTATATGTATTTTTGGAAGTAGAATTCTTACAGGGGTGAAATAACTGTAATCAAGAGCAAGCTGAATATGGAGTGTAGGAGGATAAGAAAGCTTTCAGGACTAGAGGGTCCTGCAGAAGGCAAGGAAGTCTGAAGTAAAGATAATATTTTAAATGGAGCTTTACAGGAAACTTTCAGATTTATAAAAGTGCTTTTGGGGTCAATGTGAGAACACTTCTTGTAGGATGTTTGCATGGATATTTGGGGGATGTTCTCAGCTGTCAGTGGATTTGTACAACCTTCTGTGATTGTCTCATTTGAATTAGAAAGCCATGGGCACTCAGGATAATTCCACATTGCACCTGCACCTACACAGAGAAATAATTCCTTATCGCTTAGTGCCAAGATGGGAAAATATTGGTGGCCCAGATCAAGAATGTGTCATGTACTTGAGGAAGTGATTAAAACCATAAAAAGTAGCCAGCAGAGAGCCAGTCAGATAGCTAGGATATATCTGAATGCTAAAATTCACATCTGTTTCCTACCCTCATCCAAATATGATGATCAGATTCAGAAATTTGGCTTGGTCTCGTGAATAAAAATTAATTAAAAAGTAAAAATGATGAAGAAATGGTGAATATATGCATTTATATACTATAGTAGGTTTTGTACTATTCCTCTATTCCAGCAAACCATAAACAACTCTTCAAAAATTCTTTGTCCACATTGTCAATACGATTTCTCCTTTTGTTATAAGTACCCACAGAAATACTCTTTCTCTGGTGTGTACTTAGAGCAGTGTGGGTGCACCATCCGTGCTGAGGAGACTCGACACAACCACACTCAAGCAACCTGCTAAGGATTTTATTCTTTGTGTATACAACGCTCTGTCATGACTCAAACTCCTGCCTCTACATTGTTTTTAAACAATGGCTTTTCTTTTTTCACAGATTGAAATACAATGCTTCAGTCTTATAACAAGAATTAGTTGGGGAATAATAGCAATGCTCACACAAAAGGAGAACAAAGTACTCAGATATTTCCCTGTATGTTTTGTTTTCATCCATCCACAAAATCCAGGAAAACACAACTCTTATGTACAAACACACACACAAACACTCTCTAGAGGAAATTAGTAGAGAATACAAATGCACTGCATTAATATGTGAATTTTGATCACAGTGCCAGCTGTACCTTTTTCTCGTTAGTACTTCTCCCAACTTTAAAGTTGAGAATTTTCATTGAGTGATATTTATCTGGACATCAATAGCAATTTCTCTGTCTTGCCTTATGTTATTAGTCAACTCAACAACTATGATCTATACAAAAATAATGTTTCATCTGTTGATTATAGTCCCAGGAAGAATTACAGGAAAAAAAAAAAAGGAAACTGTGGAAACTGTTAAAAGTTTGGGAAAAGACCAACAGGTAGCAGATTGAAATTAAACCAGCCACATGCACCAATTGCAGGGATGAGGATAACTGTGCACACCAGCTGCACCAATGGATGCATGGGATGAGAGATGCACAGCTTGATGTGTAATCCAAAAGAGCTACTGCTTTGTTTCTTTTCAATTTTCCTTAAACTTTTGCCCTTTAAACAAAAAATCAAACAAAAAAACCGACAAAACCCTCCAAAACAACAACAAAATTTTACAAAGGAAGAAGTTACTACACGTTATTCTGCTGGTTATGTTAAAACAATCCTGATGAATCAGATCTCATATATCCTTGTACCTTTTGCTTTTTTTCCCATGAAGTTTTATAGTTAAAATGTAAGATCTCTGGGATGTGAAAAATCTTTTGTTCTTTGCCTGTATGTACTGAATAATGCAGCGTCCTGATTTGTGACTGGGCTCCCAAGTGCTATGATGTAATACAAATAATGAATGAAAGCACTTAATTTTTAATTTAAAATAAAATTGACAAAAGTGATTACTAATTTTAGACTTATCAACCAGAAACAGCTGGGATCTCATTTTAGGAGATCCCAAGCATCTATGCTCTCAGATAATTCAAGTGCAGCTGGAGTGCTCAGATTGAGCACCCAATATCCTCAGCCCCAAAATTAATTGAGGATTTTGAAAGTGCTGGCTCAAACATTAGCACATTCCGTTGATTATCCTTTTGAGGGGCCTGTTCTTTCTGCATTTGCCATGCAGGGCAAAAGGCTCTCTGTTCTTGTCTTGTGTTTCAATAATCCCTTTCTCTTTGAAAGGACAGGTGCAAATTAAGTCTCACCTGAGGATGCCCAAAGAATCGAACAACCTATACCACAAAATCCAAATGCATTTCTACCTCTGCCTTATTTTCACCCATGCCATTCTCTGCTCACTTACTGGGCATCTTCCAATGATTTCCTCCAGCAAAGAGAGCTGGGACAAAGCTGCCTTGGATGCTGCTGGTGTTCTTGGATGGTCAACAAAGGGTGCTAATGGACATGGCAGCTGGCTCTCTCCCTCTTGAGGCTAAACATTTTCCCTGCACTAACTCCACACTTGACTGATCCAAAAGCTGACAGCTGTGAGTTTGTCCTGAAACCATGCTGCAGTAACTGCTGCCATTTCACAATATAACTCTACTTTCTCATGTGGATTTAGTGCCAAGTACACAGCAGTTTGTGAGCCACGCAGAACAGAAAGAAGCTGAGAGAAACAAACACATTTCATTTCTGTCTACATTACCAGCACTTTTCCTTCTTTATTCTGAGGCTATGAGCTAAGGAAGAGTAGAAAACAAACCTGAGGCATTTTAAAAGCTATGCCTGAAAAATCTGCTTTTGCATGAATGACAAATAGGTAGAATTAGAGACTCTGATGGAGATTTAACTGGATTAGCTCTTAATACTATATTTTATATTATTATTCAGGAGTGTACTTCCAGTCACTTTCATTTGGAATGAGTTAAGTGTTCAGAGAACAAAAACCTGGAGGATGTCTCTGAAACCACGTGTATGTATTTGATACCTAGGAGTAACCTAAAAGTTAATGCACTATTTTGCAACTTATGTTTCTTGTTCCCACTGTGTAAAACTGGAAGTTTTACTTCTGTTTTCAGGCCAATGAACTAAGGAAAGCAAAGTGACTGAAATATAGAACCTGCCAGGAAATTCAGAGACAGCAAACTCAACACATGCTGTATGTACGTGCAGCAGTAGAGCAACAGTTGTCACTTCACAGCACTCCCCTGTATTTCTGTTTCCATTTAATTCTCACAGCCTGACATATGAACAAACACTTAAGAGAAAAATTACCAAATCATTAGTGATTACATTTCATTAAACCTCTAGAAAACTGCACAGTCCACCTGATTTTTGGCAAGCAAATAAGTGTTTCAGAAGGTAAGGAGCTACGAGAGAATGTTTCATTTTTCTGAGTATTTTGGAAATGTTTGCATGTCTCAGAAAATTCAACAACTTTTAGAGGAAATCAAACAATCAGCCAAGTTATAGTCTATTTGCAGCAATTAAATGGCATAGAAAATATTTTCAGAAGCTAAAAATTCATTCCTAAAATAATCACCAGAAATAAATCAGAAATGCTAAGAACTCTGAGGAATTCCAGCACCTTTGGAAGGCAAGCTCTTTCTCACTTTTGTGCCTGCACATGACCCTGAAAGTCCAAGGTAACTGCAGGTGCCACACCTGACATTTCCAGCTCCTGATCTCAGCAGCCAATTCATTTTGAAAGCTAAAATTATTTTCTCTCTCAGAAGTTCTTATAATAGCTTATTTGTGAAAAATACCAGCGTGAATTGATTCCTTGAAGCCAAAACTCAGGGCTGAAGAAAACACGCACGCGTTTATCACAACAATAGAGTGCTGGAAAAAGCAATATTACTGTAGCAAATCTGGAAAAAACAATGAATACTGGGAGAGGTGGAACACAGCCTGCTTCACCAACGCCAGAAAGATTTCACGCTGCAAGACAATGCTGTTTCAATTTTTCTCTGCCTTTTTTTTTCCTTTTAGGAGGATCAAAACTAACTTAAATAACTGTGAAGGTTCTCTTGCATTTCATACTTACATGCCACATTTTTATTCTTCTAATAATTTACTTATTATTAGGGAAAGGGTGTTTTTAAGGCCAGTGGAAGATTCCAAAGTCCCAGTCCCCAATATCCGACCATCAGCAGAAGAGCTAAAGCAGCAGTGCTGGCTCCTCCACCCTCTCAGCAAAGTTCCTCAGCCCTGAGGATTTCAGCTGCCACAGAAACTGGGATTCTCAGCCTCCCCACCTCAGATGGTGTTGGTACTCCCTTCTCACACTGTCAAGGGGTGTTAATTATACCTCACTGTAGCCTGAGGCTTGGGATGTGAGTCCTTGCCTGTTAGCAATGAACTTTCACATTGCTGCAAACCTGTGGCAGCTTTAAAACAACGACGACGAAGTGGAAATCCTGACATTTCTACCTGCTACCCTCACCAAGGTCCCAATCATTACTTCTCCAACTTCATTTTCCCCTTGGACTGGGATAAGCGTGGGGAGCATTACTATTTCTGTGGGAAGGATGAAGGGAACCCCTCTGGGCTGCTCCAGCTGGACGAGGGGGTGAGAAGATGGGACAGCAGAGGCTGGTGCTGCTCTGCACAAAAACGACATTTCCACATCCTCTCACTCCTTTCTGATGATATATCCGCACTGACATTGTGAAAATTGCTCTGAATATGAACAAAGAGGGATGAAAGGAGCTTAAAATGTTTTAAGCAATTTCTGTGAAAAGAGATATGTATTGATCACCCAACTTCAGTGCAAGGGGAACCAAGTACTGATACTCCCAGTGACCTCTGGATGAACCTCCTTAATTCCACTGATTCCTGAGCAGCCTCTGCAGACTCGTCAGCCAAGTTGGGTGCTGTGAATAATCCCCAAAAAATCACCCCCCACCTCCCAAGGATCTCCCCATGTCCTGCCACTATGGAGAAGGCACAGGAGGCAGGAAGGGAGGTAGCATTCAGGCCATGTTCATTCTCCCACATGAGAATCCCAGAACCCACGAGTGGAGGGTCCTTGGAAGGAAAACTCGGGCCCTCAGCTGTCAGATTTCTGTTCCTTACTTTTTAAACCCCACCTTTTTTCTCAATAACTTTTCCATCTCTTCTGCTCTCCATGTATTTAGCAAGCTGCTCAGGTTCCATTCCTTAACGATGTGTATTCTAAAAAAAAAGTCATTCCTTAAGTAACCATTCCTACTTACTTGCACTGATTTAAAAGACAAAAAACCAACACTCTTTTCATGTCCTATTAAATTATCAATATATCCATTCTATACTCAGTTTTGAGTGTAGAATCACAATGTCAAAATAAAAATGAAAATGCAACATGATGCAATGGTTATTCATCATTCATAACCCCAGCTTTTTCCGAGAATTGCCAATTGTTTATTACATAAAATTGTATATTTCAAGGACGTGAAAAGGGCTAAAGGGAACGTAACATGTTTTTCTCTTTTCCTCCCTTCAGCAACTCAGAGAAAGGGAGAACAATCACGGTAAATATCTAGTCCTTCTGATACATTTTCATGAAGTAGTTTCATTTGTGTGCTTAAAAAGTAACCAATAGTGGGATTTGCTGTGAAGCTGAATTGGGAAATGGATGGTTCTTAAATACTGAATAAGGAAAAATATTAATTCTATCATTTCAGATCAAAATAGGGCACAGAATAAGAACAAGATTTTGAATTTAAATGAAAAGTTGTGACTGAAGTTGGTAAAATTATTGAATATACTGTTTGAGAATGTATTCCTTCTTCTGTTCACAACACATTTATAAGCTGACTGCTTTATATGAAAGAGATCACAATTAGTGGACCTTGGGTGAGAACATATCTCAGCATCAGAGTTCCTGATGAGTTATTCATTTCACTCTGCATTATTAATGAGGTGCAATTGGTCAGCTAAAATCACTGTACCACTTTTGTTCCTGGTGTAGACAAAACACTTTTAAACTGAAGAACAGAAAATATGCCTAAGAAAATATGCAGGAAAAACCCCTATCTCTGCTTCTAAGGGGTTGGGGCCACTTTTATACAAAGAACAGTCATTCCACAAGCAAACCCAGCTTAAAAATAGCCAATAAGGCAAAGAACAGAAAAGCTCTCTAAATTTAAAGTTTTTGGACCTAGGTCATGGATCAGACAAATAGATCAGATAGACTAATCTAGAAAATAAGCATATTTCTGCTCCATAGGAAAGTAATGAGGGGAGTCACACACAAAAATCTCATATTGAGATGGAAACATCAGAAGGAGATGAATCAAGAGGTTTAGATGTGAATCTCCTGGTAGTATGGGATGATAAAAGATGCAGATTACTAAATGTGTGTAACTGATACACCCTTAATTGGGCCTTCCTCATATCTAGGCAAACATGGGTGTGTAACTCAGTGTTCTGCTGCTGCCCTTCAGCCCTCTTCAGTGAGGATGTGTGGGTAGCCACACACTCCTTCTATATTTTTGTGATACTTATTTGTGCCATCACAAAAATATCTTATTCTTTGTTTAACTAGTGAAAAATGCCAGTTTAGTACAGAAACATAAGCCAACATTTAAGCAGATCCATTTCTTCAGCAGTCACTTGAAAATGGATATTTTTTCCCTGTATTGTTAAAACCAGCCTTGGTCAATCAAACACAGTTTCCTTGTTGCCGAGTCTTGATTGCTTCCATGACAACAATGCTATTTTATAGCAAGAGTATCCTCATATATAATTAAGGATGCTATATGCTTGTTTATATTGAATTTAAAAGATAACTTGAAGAACTCATCATGTCTCTTCAGTTGTGCTCTCTGAACAGTACTGTTAAATCATAAATATTCAAAGTTAAGGTAACTTCATGTTCTGTTCTGTAATGGAGCTGTTTACACAACTGCTGTTAAATCTCCAGGCTTTTCCATTAGAAAGCAGTTAAATGATTGCCATGTTATTTGGAACCCACAAATAACAAAGATCAAAAAATAAACAAAAATAAAAGAATAACCCTAAAACAAGCAAACCCAACAACGACCAAAAAAAAAAAAAAAAGGAAAAACCCCTTATCCACACATGAAAATACAAATACAAGCTGATGCAAAAACCAGTTTTCTCTGCCACGGAATGCACCTGCCACCTCCCGAAGCCTTGCAGAACACCTTCACACCTTTCAACACGGGCACAAGGCTTTCTGCACGTGCTGCTTGCAGACCCCGCTGCCAGCAAGGACCTGCACCAGGATGGGAGCTCCTCCTGAGGCTTCCTCTTGGAAGTTTGGAGTCAGTTCTGACTTCTTTGCTTTTGAGATTTTAGTTCATACTCAGAGTAACATTATTTTTTTTGTATTTTAATGCTGATGTGACAATATCAAGGACTCTGACACAGAAGAATCGGAAGTCAAAAGTAAAATCATTTAATGAATGCATAGCACATCCCTTATTCATTATGCTGAATCCAGCCCTGGAGCTGGGCAATGTATACACTAATTCTCTATTAGAAATGTTATTCTACATTTGTCATTTGTAAAATAGCAGTAAAAAAAATCAAGATGTTTGGCTAAAAAAGCTTTCATACCATTTAGAACTTTCCTAGTATGTTTTTAAATGCAGGAGATAATCCTTTTTCGCAGCTATTGTGTTTTATTCTGTTGAAGGTTGTTGGCTGTAAAACATTGTACCTCCCTTTAAACTTTTCCATATAACTTGATTAGACAGCAGTAATCTCTAATGCTTTCATGTGCAAATTTAGGAGTGACCCGGAACAAGAGTTTCCTTCATCCCCATAGCAACCAGGACGATGGAAGAATGCCACTCACCAGGCAATGCAAGGCAAATTTCATCCCTTTGATGTTAATTAACAAATTGCTTTCAGAAAAGTCAATGCTTTTTTCTCCTTTAAATGTTTGCGATAAATTTTTAATATGTCTGAAAATGAAAGAAATACAGAAGCATTGGCTGCTGAGAGGGGAGTGTGGACAACTGCCTTGGCACTGGTGCCACAGCAGTGATGACCCCCAGGAAGGGTCTGCAGCAACTGCTCACAAATCACCTTGAGTGAATTTTGGGACTTGGAGTTAAGGACTGATACCTCCAACCAGTTTTATTTCTAGTGTGCACTCTGATGTGGGCACAAGAAAATTATCACTCCATTGTCAGTTGTGAGCATGAAAAAAATGATAGCATATCACACAAAATATTGTTAGGATGAGGTTATAAGCATGTCCTAAATAATTTTAATATACTTGGCATGAAAATCACTTCTCACCTATACATTTTGTTTGCATAGTTCTGGTTCTGTTTGTTACTCTTCTTCCTCTTTCCCCAGTTTTCCTAACACTTTACAAAAGTTATCAGTTCTACTGATAACTGTTCCTAAGTTTGCTGATAAGAGAAAGCTTGAAAGTTGTCAGTGACCCAAAACCCACCAAGAAACCCCATCAGAGTTCTTGCTATGAAGGAATACATCAATTCACTGGTTAAGATGCTTAGTTCAGATTCTTAACCAGGGAATGTGTTTTCCCTTCTGCCCCCGTTTTTCAGATCTTCCAGGACTAATCACCTGGGTACAACTTTATCACAGAGGCGATCTCAACAACTCCAGGTGATCTGAGGAACTCTGGCAGAATTAAGCTCAAGTGAAACAAGCACACTGCAAACTAACGCCCTACAGAAACTGATTTTATTGTTATGTTGTATATTCTTACCAGACTGTTACTTTCACCTCGATCTTCTTTTTCCTGATACAAATACTTTCTTAAATAAGGTTTGAGATCTTGGAGGTGACACTGTAACTCGAGTTACCTTCAGCAGAGAAAGTTCAGGCTCTGCTCTGTTCCCGCTTGGGCATTGTGGAGAGCAGAACCTGCTGGGGTCACAGGGTGTTCAGGCTCTGAACAAGATGTGCAGTCCCTCTCCTTGGAGGTTTTCAAACCAGAGCCTGGGCTGACCTTAGAGGTGCCCCTGCTACAACCAGGTGGTTTGGACTTGCAACCTCCTGAGGTCCCTGCCAGCCCAAAATATCATATGATGCTGTTATCAGATATGATGATGGATTAAAAACAAAACCCCTACAAAATGTGAGATATTATAGCAAAAGGTAAATGAACAAGAAGCAAGTTTAAGAAGCACAAGATTTTGGTGGCACTCATTGCCCCAAATTACTTTAACTTCAGCTGAACTGGAAACAAGGCCCTGATTGGAGACAAAACCACAAGTTTCTAATCCCCAGCAATGACACATTAATCCCAGAAACCTCCCCTTCCCTGAATGTTACAAAATCCCCTGCTGCAGTCTTGTTTTGCCTTTGCCCTGCTCCACCAGTCAGGAATTGTGTGAAACTCCACAATGTTTTTCTAACATAAACTGCAATAAAAGATTCTTCCTACCCATCACTTAAAAAAATTACAGAATAAATTCCACTTGTCCTTTAATTGTGTATGATCTTATTTAACGAGCTTGCTATTCAGCACAGCAGGGAAAGTCCATTAGAAGAATGATATCAAGAGTCCCACCAGAGGGTAGAGAGAGGCTTCACAGAAGGTAAGAAGTCACCTCCCTACTGCTCTTTGCTTTAAGTATCAAAACCAAAACACTGAACATAAATCTGCATGGCTGTAATCCCAGAGAAGGAAAGCTGATGTGCTGGGTGGTGATTTATGTGTCACCCTAATTCACCCTCACATGAGCTACGCTCACCTACACAGAATATAATTTTACAGTCCAAGTGTTTATCTGAGGAATTGCCAGATATTGGCTCATATCTCTCCTTCAAGCAGGGCAGATGGAAGGAGTGGATGATGACAAGTATCCCACCTTGTACGGGAGAGCAGACTGAAAAAATGGGATATTTGAGGATGCTTGTGAACCCTTTGTGCCCCATTCAATAAAAAAAGAAACATGCAAAGGTTCAGCTAAATTATAAAATAATTTTCTAAATCAGAAATCTTAAGATATAGAAAAGAGTTGAAAGAGATTCAGTGTAAGACTGTATCCTGAAAAACATTTAGATTTTAATCCAGTATCTGAAATCGAAATCCTCTTTACATACAGTAATATGAAAAGCACTTCTTTCAACAAGACTTAGATTATTTCCTAAAGAGAATAGGACAGTTTCAAAGACTCCAAATATCTTGGTATCGTGTGCTTTAATTTCTCTCTTAATATTTCCCTTTTTTTCAGGTAAATTTTTAATTTTTTTTTTAACGGAAAAACGTGTACAGAACAAATATATTATGACCAGACCTTCTGGTCAAACAGCTTTAACTGTTTTCTACCAGGCAGGTTCTCAGCATTACCCTTCCATACTGATTTACATACAGGGACCTGCTTTCTAAAAGATATGTAGTTTCTGAAAAATATGACTCCACAGGAGAAAGTTGTTTTTCTGAGAAAGTGCCACTCCTATCTTCCAATTAGAGTGGTGCAGGCAGGGGGAGTAATCATGTTTACTTGGAAAAACATGAAAATATGCATATGCAATACAGTAAATAAAATTAAAATAAACATGAGATTTTGAATTCTATTTACTGGAAGTGGCTGGCTTAACTGTGCAACTGCTCAGCCTTGTATGTGAGTCATGCTAATGTATGAATTCATTCAATACAGTATGATTATTTTGCCAAGCAATATATTAGAAAACTCTTACCAGAACTTCCCAGAGCAGCCAGTCATATAAATTCATATCTTATAATGAAAACAGAAATCAGAATGTAGTCTAATATGGAGCTGCGTAAGGATTGTTCCCAGTATCCTACATATAAATTTATATATAGAAGCTTTGTATAAATACTTTCTAAATTAATGTACTAAACAAAATTATTGTCTGAGTTTACTGGGAAAATAACTGGAATTTGAGAAAAATGACACTAGATGACTGCTTGAGAATTCATCTATATGTTTCTTATGTTTTTAGATACTTTACTTAGAGGTGCTACCAAAAAAAAAAAGTTAAATTTTATCTGTATACTGTACAATATGTTACATTTGCTAAAGAACTCCAAGTATGAGAATATTTTGACAAGCATTAAGATGTAATGGTTTCTAAAGGGTCTGCCAGCAATGGAGGCTGTGCCCAAATTGCACATTTAAGGAGATGTAGAAGTGGATATTCAGTAAAATACTGGGATACTCTCCATAAACAGCACCTTTGAAACATTGCCTGATTTTCTACATCTACAATTTTCTATGTGTAAGAAAGAAATTAACCTCAAAATACTTGGAAAATAAGTAAGTGCCTGAAAGGACAAGATCCTTTGAAGATGGAGTCCATTTAAAGGAAAGAATAGATAGATATAGATGATACACAGATAGAGATATATAGATATGGGTTAGATATAGATATTTGCAGCACACTGCAGTTCACTTCTGTAAGCAGTAAAAGTGAACACCTACCACAGACATGACCACAAACGCTGAGAGCAAAACTGCCAAAAATAATCAGAAGGCTTCTTATTTATTTCAACTTTCATTCTTTGTTATTGTGAACAAAAAGAAACCCCAAAAATCAAAAACAAACCAAAAAATAGAAAATCATTAATATTTATATCTACTGATGGTATTTCTATAGCTGTTTTATTACGACTACTGGCATACAAAAAAAGATTAGGATAGTAACAGTAATTTAGTAGTGGTTTAGTGTCATGTAAGGAACTGAGCCAAATTCATGCTGGCAGACAGAATAAGTTAGTAGACTCAAAGATTAGTAAAGATATTTCAGGCCTAAAGAAGGAGGAATTTCCACAAACATTTTGCAATGATCTGGATTCTGTCATCTTGAAAAAGTTTTTAAAAAAAAAGGGGAGGGCAAATTTTCTTTTTTCTCAATGAGCAGAAACTCACAGTGTAAATAGTGAGAAGGAGAGGATGGCAGCACTAAAATCTGGCAAACCGGACTTCCAAGAAAGAATTTAATTTATACACACACACCCTATGAGCTGGTTATTCCAAGGGCAGCCCCTCAGACCAGACTGCAGAGCAGTGCCCTGCACCCCTACCCCACTGAGGTGGGAGCTGATGCAGCAAAACCCTACAAAAAACACCAAGGGGGACATCAGGATACACACATACAACTCAATAATAAACCTTACAGCAGAGCGTTTGAAGAAAGAGATGTATCCCAAATATATAAACAGGCCTCTGAACATCAGGGAAACAATTCTGTCTGACAAAGGAACCCACATGCAGCCAAGAGGAGAAGAGCCTTCATTTGTGACTTGCAACTGAGCTGGGCAATTTTCTATTTTCCCATTATGTCTCCTATTGAGACTCTCCACAGTTTACAGCAGAAGGCTGAGGGAAGGAGACTCTGTGTTGACAAAAGAGTAAAAACAGAAGAAAAGGAGTTGTGATTTTTCCTGCTTGATGGTTGAGCAATCACCAGGACACCTTTCCCTTATTAAACAACAAAAGGGAAATATGAATATGTAATGTTTGTTGGTATTTTCTGTGCTTGGCAAGAAGCACTTTGCTTCTGCAACTGTGATGTGAAGAATCTCTTCATGCTGGATGGCTTTAGTCTATGGGCACCCTGATGAGCACTAAGAAAGAATCACAAAAAGACCTGACATCAAACTGGCTGCCAACAACACCCTCACTTTACACGAGCACGCAGAAAGGGGAAAACAAGGATATGCATGAACAGTATGGGTTTCTTTTTCTGTGCTTGCTATCAAGTAAATTGCTAATATGTTTGTGATATGAAAACATTTCACATGTACTTCGGTGCTTCCAGGCACCCAGTTGAGACCATAGCAACAGCAAATTTCACTGCACTGCTGCAGGAAAAGACTTTCCTCCTTTGCTGGCTCCAAGTCCTTTTCAAAGCAAAACCAGTGACCACTTATCTATACATCAGCATTCTCGTCTTCTCTCCATGCACACCCTCAGGACACTTGAAAAATACAGCAGGACTTGCTTATTTGTGGCTACATCAGAGAGAGCAGGAGGTGCAAGATCCTTTTCTGTATTTACTAACAATTCAAACACTTTTTAATCTTTATTTCATACCCTTTTAATGTGTATTTTTCATCCTGTCATAATGCACAGCATTATGTCTAAGTCATGGTACAGAATAATATCAAATAAATGTTCTGATGATGAGATGGTGAATAAAGGCAGCAGCTTGTCATAAAAAAACTAGAGTATAAATATTATTACTTTTGTGCAATGCCTTACTTCTCTACAGCATTCCCCATCAGTTCTGCCAGGGGTGCACACTCTGTGCCACCTTCACTGCACAAGCTCTAAATGATTCAACAGATAATTACTTATCACAACAGTGCTACTGAGATGTTCTCATGCATCCAGAGACAAAGAAGTCGAGAAAAAAAAAAAACTCAGTTATTGATATGAGTTGTGCTGACTTGTGTTCAAGCTGACTTATGCAGACTATTTACCTTATTAAAGGATTGATATTTTCCTGTCAGTTTTTGACTTCACATTCCATACATAGCAAACTGTATTGTATTTAAAAGAAACTTTTATTTAAGTTATCAATAAATACTTGTTAATTAGAAAACATGAGGAACCTACAGAAATAAAACATAATCATCTATTAATCATATAGTCATAACACTGGTGATACTATTTTCATCAATATATTCTGTTCAATATTTAATAAATACAAGTACATCCATAAATACACAATTTAGCTCAAAGATGTACTGTCAGTTAGACATATGCTCATTAAACTTATTTCTTAAATATTAAACAAGACAAAACACTAGAACTACAATAATCCTAAAATTGTGGGTTTTTTCCTCAGATGCAGTTACTTCATTTTCGTGTACAGCCCTGCTTACCCAGCCTAAGCAGCACAACATCATGCCGTGCTGCAGATAGCATTGGAAAATACCCCAACATGCTTTAGGTTTTTTTTTTTCTCATGTTTTTAATTTTTTTTTCTTTCAGTATTTTACTCTTAATAATTTGACACTTTCAAAATGTAGCACATAGACTCCTTGTCAGTGTCACACTGAGGATAAAGAATTTTGCATATTTGTCTATTGAATAATCACAACAACATATATTTAAGCACAATAAGTCAAGTATTTTAGAATTTAGCAAAGAGCTCTTGTCCTCAGGCAGCCTAATACAAAACTTGTGATAATCTTCCAGTAGCTGAGACATTATGACATTTACTGCACAAAGCACTTTTCTGTTTTCCTGAGTGTGTAAATGCCTGCCTGCCATGAACTCCAGGTCAAACACAGGTATTTCCCAGGTGATAAATAACTACATTGTCTTATAGTGATAATATGATTCTAATAACTTTTTTCCAACTTGTTTTTAATGACCTATATTTCTCAGTAATAATGAAATTAGTTTACTGAAGCTGAATTTAGAATAGCAAAGGACAGGATTTTCATTTTTTGTCATTATTGAAGATTATTTTAAAACAAGAGTTGAATTTATTTGACATACCCTATAAAGCTTTTGTTTTTTCATGATCCAGTGTGTTACCAGGATCAAGTGTTATTTGTTTGTTGTAAACTGATATAATAAATCAATTTTAGTGGCCAGCAAGGAAACTTCAGCTCATTGGGCACTGTATGTGATTCAGCCAGGCACTCCCTATGTTGTTTGATAGATTTGATTCTGTTTTCAAAGAAAAAGCCTGGATACAGATGCTTTTTACACCTCTGCCACTTACAGGTTGTGTATGTTGTAAAATGTCCTTAGGACATCCTCTTTTTACTGTCCTAAATAAATTTTAAGAAAAAGAAGGAAAAATAAGAAGAGAGAAAAAAGAGAAAAAAAGATTAAACGAGAGTGATGTCAATGCATTACAATGTCAAAGTCCTGTTTCATGTTGGTCAAGATGGCTCATCTCAGTCTTTCCTCACTTTGATGTTGGGGAAGTATGATTGTGCTGCAGTCTGTGAAGTCCTTTCCTCGTCAAGTGTTTTGAATTTATGATAACAAAATGAGGAGGGGCAGCACTGAGGTTCAAAGACCCAACCAGCAAACAGGAGTGCTGCTGAACAGCTCAACAAGCTAAGCCTGAAGACTGCAGGCAGAGAGCTACACAGGGAATCAGATGGTCGATTTAATTTTAAATGCTAAGTGAAAATCCTCCATTTTAACACCTGGACTTCTAAACAAGTCATCCTAAAAGAGAAACAACAACCCAAGCCAAAAACTGCATTTCTGACTACTTTACATAACCAGTGTTTATAATTACAAAGGTTTTCTTTTTCTGCTTTTAGTTTAAGGCAGGTTCTTAAAATGATCTGTCCTCACTGACATGGTTCACTGTCTAGAAAAGTTATAAAGTGCAAGCATTGACAGGGTTACTAATTTGTTTTAATGCAACAAAACCCATTTAATTCCACTTTTGAAATAAAGTGCAGAAACAGAACCACACTGAATGTTTGCTACTAATATTTCATGGTGAGATAGCAGATAGCCCTTATCTTCAGGCCACCCTGCCCTCACTGTCACCCATTGTGTCTCCAGTGAAATTGCTATCTATACTACATGTAACTCACAGATCCAATATCACATATATATTGCAGCCATATGAGCCCTCTTGCTTTTACCTCCTTAAAGAAAAGGTGAACACTACTACATTCACTCCCAAATATTCTGTAATATTAGTCCAAAATGGCATAGTGCTGGCAGAAATATCAACACACATTAAAAAACTGAACTCAAGTGAGGCCTGGAATCCAACTGCCCTGACACGACTCAAGTGCCCACTGAAGGAGCAGTGGAAGTGCCAAATGGCTACAACACAATTTATGGTGTTGGCAAACAGGAATAAGAGATGGATCCAACCAGAGCAGGTCCTGAGTGAACATCTGTGTCTCTGTGTCTCAGAGCCCCTTGCAGGGAGCACAGTTTCTCCATGCACGGGTGGCAGAAAATGCCACAGGCCTTTTCAGCACCTTCAGCAGAGCCATGCCAAGAGCCAGGCCACAGGCAGCTTCCTGATGCCATCTCCATGGACCCCACAGCCCTTCTGGCAGCAGGGAACAAATCCAGTGACCTCCCCAGCCCTTGGGGCATGCACAGCTCTGGGAGTGCTCCTGGACAGGGACATCAAGATGGATGAACTCGTGAGGCCATACAAGGCCAGAGCTGGGAATCCTATACCTACCCAAGTCAGAGAAATAAAAAAATCATAGAAAAGTTAAGGTTAGAAGGTCACCTTGACACCATCTACCAAATTTTCCTTTTAAAAGGAGGGCTAAATTGCCTTATAGTTAACTTATTTTCCATTAGGACACCCAGATTCTCCTTGGGGGACCCTCCTTGCCTTTCACCAAGTCAGGTGTAATATTTGCTTTTTCCTGCAATGAAGAACTTTCCACATCCACCACAACTTTTGAAGGACAGTAAACAGCAGCCTGACAGTGGCATGGCCTCCAGGCCATGACTGCACCCCACCCATTCCCAAGGGGCTGCTCTACAGCTGAAGATCTGTTGTATCATTTACAGAGAAATTGCAAAGGCTTTGGCAGACATATAACTGTGTGTTAACATAACATCTAATCCCAGGTGGGTTCACAAACAGAATGAGAGGCTCTCAGAAATGATTGCTGAGAAGAGGACACGAGACTCAGAAGTCACCAGAGACAGCCCAGAAGAGAGAGTTTTGCCTCCTCTCTTATTTGGACAGGGAGCATCAAGTCTCCCATCTACAAGCAGAATCACAACTAGGGAATATGACAATATGTGGCCTCTAAAGGTGGGTGAGATGAAAACAAATAGTCTTGGCCAGCAACTTGGAGGGTGGGAAGGAAGGGGAAGAGCCAAGTGTGATGTAGGTTCTTCCAACTGAAACCATAAAGGCCTGCAGTTATTTACTCTGTATAAATACATATATCCACCCATACATACCATATACATACATGGTTATTGTGTATGCTATGTATATTCTGGAAACCCAGGGTTATTATCATCATCTTTCACAGAAATAGGGTGAAGCAAATCACACTTCATTCCTCTTGTGCTTTGCTGATCAGCCCGGTGATTTGCCCACAGAGTGAGAACCCCTCCTGCATGGCAGATTTCCCACAGGGGCCCCAGAGGAGAGGAGAGCCTGGAGAAATTCGTCATTCTCCTTTTATTGAACATGCTCTTTTATTCTGAGGAGGGCCAGCAACATTTTTGAGCTGCTGCTGTGCTCCTGCCATGACTTGATATGCAGCTGCTTTGGCTTTGATGGAGCAATTTAACAGTGACAGCCTAAAGGGCCAGGAGAATCATGTGCTCGGTTGCATAAGCTTCCCCCAAAGAAGGGACAGATTTTGATTCCTCCTCCACATCATGAAAACTGGAAAGGGTGTAAATAGGTGACTGAACTACCTGGATAAGTTTTCCCAGAGGAAACCACCCGTGTGTTATTCTGAAAACAAAACCGTACCTGCCCACAGCTGCTGTTTGCTTTCCCAGCCTAAAATGGGAACCTGAACTACCTGAGGATGACTGTTTGATAAAGAAAACACAGAAATGTTCTAGTTTCGAAAATATCCTGTTTGCAGAAACAAAAATGGAAAAAAGGAAGGAAAACAACAATAAGAATATGCAGTTATAGAAGTCTATTGAAAGTTCTGTTATCTGCTCTCATTTGGAAAAAACCATTATGCATTCCCAGCCATGATTTTTTGATGTTTCTCAATAGAAAGGATTATATAATTGTGTACATGTTATTATCAATGACACCACTATGCTATGGAACCACTGACATTTTAAACTTAATTACAGATGGCAGCTTATGAAATAATTATAAAGAAAAGATTGGACAGCAACCACAGTGATTTCATGCTTCCTCTTCATGTGTGTTTAGCACAATATTGCCGAGTCCCTCAACTTTCAAAAATGATGTGAATTATCAACCAGATCATACTGCTGGTGACTGGTTTGACTCAGTGTTGCAGGAAATGACACCATGTCACGTTTGGCACTCCAAGCCCAGGTCTCTGCAGAAGGTGTCCCCACAGCCTGCAAGGCTGGCAGGTGGCCACGCAGGGACCGTGCCAAAGTAAGTACTGAACAGCATGCCAGGTTCACAGGCTGCCCAGGCAGGGCCATACACACAGTGAACAATGGATTTGCAGAGCACAGAGTACTCCTTTGGACCTACAGATCTGAATGGAAAAAGTGAAATTTGAGTATGAGGATCTTATACCTGCCTGATTTCATTCTATGACATTCATTTCCAGCCCCCGTGAAATTCCCTCCCCTCCGTGAATCCACTAATTAAATTGCCAGTGGCTTTGATACTGATGCTACCTCACTCCAGGGAGAATTTTGTCTGGCTCTCCAGAGATTATTTTAATGTGTTCCATGTTAAATTGGTAGGCACTTTTTAACCTGTTCCTTCCTGATTCCATCTCACCTCTCTGTTATTACTAATAGCACATTAAGCCTTTAACTACCATCTTTTTAGTGAAGGGCTAATGCAAAATAGCTATTAAGCTTTTCAGCTCTCTACATACCTATTTCGTCTACTTACATGTCTCTTAAGCAGAGGACTGACAGTTCCTTTGGTTATTCCCTGGCTTCTTACGCATTTTAAAAGCAGGCTCCTCCTGCCTTTTACACAGTTTACTAATGGCCCCTCTTTAGAGCCTTTACCTTTCTGACTCTTCTTTCAGATTCATCCCCGACACCCAGTCCTCCCTCCTGTAATTTTACTCTCTTCTAATGCAGCTACAGCTTTATTATTCCAAAGCTACTGAAAAATATTTTTGGGTCTTTTTATTTGTGGGATTTTGTGGTGGTTTTTTTTTTGTTTCTGTTTTTTGGTGGAAGGAAGAATAAGGAAGGCCATATAGGAGGATTTAAGTACACTACACTGATTCTGTGCACCCTCACCCTAAATACAGCTTCTTTCCTTTTCTTCCTTGTAGCTGTTGAAGCTCTGTGGTGAAAAGCATTAATTACAAATATATTTCTTCTGTCACTCTCATAAATCACTTATGATTTTCCAAACTATGGATGCTTGCTTTTCAATTGCCAGTCACTGCTGTTATATGAAGGTTTTTTTTAAAGCATGTGATTAAATAATAAATAGCCTAAGGTCAAGGCTGCTGTACACTTTCAGTTTAGTAATTATGCCAAAATTTAGGGTGCTTTTAGGATCAGGAGACCTTTTTCATCAAACATGAGAAGTATTTGGGAACATCTGTACATTAACATACACACAGCAATATTGCAATTTGTATCTCAGACAGAATTTGTGAATTAATCACTAGGTTTTCATTAATGTACTCAGCTCTTCAGTGGGACTTTGCACCTTAATAATTATGTTGCCTGTAGAAATGGGCAACAGAGGCTGATTAACAAGCCTCTGCATCATATTATCATATAGAATAATTCAGACTACAAAGAACCTCTGGAAATCATCTGGTTGAGACCTTCAGTGAAAGCAGGGCCAGCCTCAAGGGTAAATTCAAGTTCAATACAAGGTAACCTGATCCTTCAGGACTTCAAGGTCATGTGTGAATGAAGCATCAATATTAACCCTGTTCTGCTGCTGAAAAAGGCGAGCTGAATGAAGGACTGACTGGTGCAGTCTAACACAGGACTGACCTGCTCCACTCCTTCAACTCCCTGATAAGCTGGACAGGTATTCGTGTGTACACAGAGGCTTTGGGGTTTTCCTCCAGGACAATCTAAAATGGCTTCAGAAGGACAATTTTCAAACACCCTTTCCACATGCATGCTATTTCTCAGGCTTTCTGCCACAGCTGTAGATCACATCCACTCCTCCAACTATAAACATTTTTGCTTCTCCGTAAGGAAAAGTATGCAATATTTTTAATTATTTATCCACAAATGTAGTTTTTACACATTTTGCACCAACTTCAGAATCCTAAGAAAATTGCACAGAGTTCTCTTTATAATCTCTCCCTGTCGAGAAAACTCGCTGTTTCAGAAAAGTACAATTCTATTTTTATTTAGCTATATTTATATTGCATTCTATATTTTCCAGTGGATTAGACCACACCTTTTAAAGTTCCCAACTCCACTCTCATCAATCAGAATGCCTGATATATATTGAGAATAAATTATTTGCTCAAAGAATATTTTATATATATATATATGTATGTATATATATATATATATATATATATAAAATTAAATTCTTACAGAAAAGAGAAAAAGATGAAGACCAAATTATATCATAAAGAAGCCAGCAGAAAAAATAAACCCTGCTCTGGTATAATGGATAATATTTTAGTTCATTTAAATATGTGATTATGACTTGAACGATATGTAGATCAACATTAAAAATACAATATATACATTTTAGGCTGATAAAACACAAGATGAATCACATACAATAGTATATTTTAAGAAAATTACTTTCCCCTACATTACACTGATATAAATGAAGAGCGATTCTGTGAAACCAGTGGAGATATGGTGCATGAGAAATGAATCAAGTCCAACATTTCTTTAATCTAGTCAGCATTTCTTCCCCTATTACCAGACTTAGTCTGCATTATTCCCAAACAGAAGGGACAAAGCAGAAAATTATCACCTGTCCGTGATAATGGTGACTAATAACATCCCCATCACACCAATTATTTAAAATGTTTTAATGTAATCCTTCATAAGTCACTGCATATAATTAAGAGATGGAGAGAAAAAAGCTTGCAGGCAAAGTGCTGAGAAGAAATACATACACAGAGTCACTGCTGAATTTGTGTGACTCAATAGGACATTTCTTGTTAAAAGAACAAAGTAATCCCAGAAAGACTTGGTAAAGAATCTTCCATAAATCCAGGCAAAGGATCATACAAGAATATAACAAAAAGAGGAGGAAAACAATAGAGAAGCAGAGGTACTTAGAATAAAGCAGGAATGGGTCCAAGTGATGCCTTTTGACTAAATCATGTGCTTGTTCCCTGTTCTGGGAGCTTTGCTGGGTCCTTGGCCTAATCACAGCCCCCTCAGCTGAGCTCAAGCAAAGTACAACTAAAACCGTCCATAAACCAGCTAGCAGATAAAACCTGAACAACTTTTGCAATAGGAAAAAAGCAAGATTTGTCTTTTTTGTGCTTTCAGGTCTGCAACATGCAAAACTAGCATAAAAGATCCCGATTGTGCTTACAGGGCTGTTAAAGAACTGTAATCTTTGGGTTTAGAACATGGAGACAAATCATGCAATCTTCCCACAGACCACTGATGACAGCTGTGCTGGTGGTTGTGCCAGTCCAGTTCCTTTGCTGTACAGAGCCAGTTACTGCCATGGCTCACCAGAAAAAAACTGGATTTTTCTTGCCTCAGTTTTTGTTTTAACCAAAATAACTGTTCTGGGAAGTTGCTACATGAATTCAGAGAATAGCATCTTTCTGGGAACAACACTGAACTAATGTCCTCAGAGTATTAGAGGTATTTGTCATTAGAGATTACATCTTGTGTAGGTGTTGCACAAAGTGTCCATGCTAACACTGCCATAATTAAAAAACATGGCCTCATCTCCTTTGTTTTGCTGCAGAAAAGCTCACCTGCTACTCATGCTATCCAGTTAAATCCTGCTGACATATCCTTCACTTTATTTTTCTTGTATATTGCCATTTTACTGCTGCTAAATAGAGTAAAACTTGCCCTCTGCCTTTATTTCAATATTCTACAGAAGAAAATGGAAAATAGTACAATATTAAACCTCTAGACTTTTTTTTTCCCTAAAGCTTTAATAAATTGCTTTAATAATATTAGAGAACTATGTCTTGTGGTTTAAAAAGTTAAAAATTATTCTATTGCTTTCTACAGGTGTTACAAACATTTCTAGAAAACTAACAAATGCATTTTGTCATATTCTATTTGATTAAGAAGTGCTAATTTCTATTGGATTAGAAGGATAAATTTGTCTGTTGGTGCAGCATCCCTGAATGAGGCCCTTCAGTGGCACCTTGGTGCTGACAGAGCCCCCCAGCCTGAGCTCAGCTCCTCTTGAGCTCCCCCAGCCCAGACCCTGTGCTTGGGGCTGGGGCACCTCTCTAAACCAAGACCTGGGACTGAGCAGCTTGAAACACCTCCCTGCTGACAACTGCACCTGCTAAGCACACATGCAAAAAGCCTTTTTTGTCTCCTTGGATAGGTTTGAACTCTGCTCTCAGGAGTGACAGAAAATGAATTAATCTCTCTCTCCCCTATTTGACTTTGTGCCAGTTTCACTGGCCCCTTCCTACACAGGCAGCTTTAAAAGAAACCAATTCACCGGGCCTTTTAAAGGCATGTTCCCATTCTCTGTTCATTTTAGTTACCCCACTTGTGAAAGTGGATTATAAAGAGAAAGAAGAGTGAAAATGAAAACCAAAAGGAGATTAATACAGTGCCTGCCTCTACAGGAGCAGAGCCTTGAAGATTGAACATCCCCGTTCCTTGATGTAATGTTATAAGATGCTTTGACCTAACACACCACATTATTTATAAATTATACTGAATATGCACTGTGATATATTTGAAAAGATGCCATTAAACGAACTTGACACATGGGAAGGGCATATAGGCTTTTTGATCAGAAAGAGAGAACATTTGCATTAAAATAAAAAAGTCTCCAATCTTAGTTGGAGATGTAAAAAAAAATTAGCTCTCTTATCAATAAGAGAAGTTGCATTTTCATAAGGTTCTTCGTCCAGTATCATCATCAGAATTTTAAAGGCTGCCTGGACCATGTGTTCATATTTCTGATTAGGTATCCATACTTTTGACAAAGGCAGTTTTCCTTGTGCTCTCTCTGAACTTTTCAATTTTCCACATTAGAAAGTCCAATATAAATATAATAGAACCTTGATATTATCAATTTTAATTCTTAGCGATTTTGAAAACACTTTACATTATATGATGCTTCTCATTCATTAAACTAAAATTATTAAAATGAATAAAGCAATAAATGCAAGCTTTAAGAGGTTAATGGTGCAATAGCAAAGGGAAAGGGAATTCAGGGGAAAAATAATTAAAGCAGTTCTACGAAAATAATACAATACAAAGCTTCAAGGAGCTTTGCAATATACTGAGGGAGGAAGGAAATAAAGCACTGCCAACAAGTCACAGGTATACAGCTTGACAGAGAGTGAGAATGTTGCCAAGAGGAAGTGATAATGGTTTTGTATCCATAATTCATTCATCTCGAGGGATGTAAGATTACGTAATGTAGTGGCACTGCTGGATCCTGATTCATTAGTGAGTTCTACAGAGTATTTTCTGCATTCATAAGTTGGGGAAGTGCATGAGACACAGAGCCACTTTATAAATTACTGCCTCCCCTTCTCCTGACAGTGCTGGATCTCTCAGGGTTTGGAGTTCAATCTCATACCAGTGGTACGACAGGGTGAAAGTCTGAGCGACAGCTCAATCATCATTGCATGGGCCAATCAGAAGGACCAGGATTAATCACACTGGTGTTGAAAGAAGGAAAAATGAAAGAGCAGATACACTTCCCACCTGATCATTCCTTTGCGGTAACACAAAGGGTGATGGAAGCTTGAAGGAGACACAGATAAAAGTGGCAGCAATAAAAATTGGCACAGATGAAATATGGGACTCAGAATAGGGAGGTGAGAATTGGAAGAGTTCAGAAGGAACAGCAATTAAACAAGGTGAGAGTGTGAGTGTGTTTGTGAGCATGAACATGTTAAAGAACAGTGAGCATAGACATGGCAAGTGAAGGAAAAAAAAGGATGGTGAGAAACCAAAAATAAAGTCAACAAAGTAACAGTGTTGCACTGTAATTAAAAAAGAAGAAAGAAAAATCAATTTGGGAAATGACAGATTATTGGAGGGGGTGGTAGTACTTCAGAATAGAGAATGAATCCTAAAATTTTAAACGCATTCAACATGAGTGACAAAGAAGGAAAAGACGTACGGAGCGGCCAAGAGACATTAGTGATACCCAATCCAAATTAAAACACACCTTTGATTTCCACTGAGCATAAAGCCTTGGAAGACTTTTTTTTCCCTCTGCATAGTCTCACTTTTTCCAGCTAGAGAAGTGCAAATGTAATTCATCATGAAACCACTGTGTCTTACCTTCCCTTCATCCCAACCACGAGAAAACATGTGGGACACCCCAGTACTTCCAAGAGGTTATCTATATGACTTTTATGCCACGACAAAACTCTAAAATGCAGCAATCACGCCAGGCAAGGACTTCCCATGCCAGATGGAGAAGTGCAAAGACATTCATTGTGCAGCTCAGGTTACCCAAATACCAGTGCACAAACAGGATAGAACCTCATAGAAACAGGAAGATCAAATCCCAGGATTTCACCCAGTCACCTGGAGTATTCCCTAGATATTACCTGTTATGGGAAGGTGTAAATAATCCCATGTAAGGCCACTGACCACAATCTTCCCGGGCCATTGCTCAAGAAGGTCACTGACCCATGGTCCTCTTTTCCAGCCCATCTCAGGTGCCCTGGAAGTGTTTCCATGGTTACCACCGGGCCTAGGGAAGATGCTTTTGTGGGCCTTCAGGCCTGCTCTTCTACAACACCCATGGGGGAACCCAACACTAAAATGTGTGATCTCTGGCTGTGAGAGCTGGCTTGGGCCCAGGCTGTGCAATCAGCAATGCCCCCTGAAGGAGCTGCTCTCCAGACCCTTGGGGTGGGGCTCCAGGGAGAAGATTTTTGTGTTGTCCCAGGCTTTCCTGTCTTTCAGGATAAGCTACAACGGGTCAGAGGAGGTACAATGGACACGTGCTCTTCCTCAGGGTGGCATCTTGACTTGACTTCTCACTCAACTCCCAACTCACCCAAACCCACGGGTGCAGTCATGAGGCTCCAGAAGGCACCCAAGGAAGCCCAGGGCAGGAGGGCTGATGGCCTCAGAAAGCCTGGGGGCCACCAGGGAGGCGCAGAGGGGGCTCAGGCAGCTGTGCTGGGGTGCCCTGGCACTGGGGAGGTGCTGAGCTGAAACCCTTCGTGCCAATCTCGATTTGTCACTGCAGCACTGTACAGAACAGTCAGCAGACAGCACACATTTCACACTCATATATTTGGAAATTACCAAAATCAAAGCAATGCTAATATTTTGATAAGCTAAACAAGTACATGTAGATACTTGAAGGCCTTTATTTTTATTAATTTTATTTTCAACAGTGCCAAGAAAAGTGACTTTCTTCAAGTTCCATGTACTTTCTAGTAACAAATGCTACTGAAGTGAGTCTGTGCCACCCACACAAAAAAGCAGTTAGTGGCTCTCCCAAGTCTGGGGTAATAAGAGTTACTCAGACACCAGGAAAAAAAAAAATCTATTCAGTGCTTTGAAAACCATTAAAGCTGGGAATAATTAATTCCAAATACTCTGTTTCTCCCATCCAAGTATGGCAAGCTATGTACATGTACTCTATAATATAGAATTTGGAAAAAAACAACAATGTCTCAACCAGGTACCTCATGAGATGGAGGATCAGATACCAGACGATGAACACCTCCAAAAAGCATGGAAAGAAAATGCATTCTCAAAAACATAAAGAAGACACTTGTGCTGTTAACATCTCATGGCCAGCCAAAGGTCTGGGAAAGCTCCTTTGCCCATCAATCTGAGACTGCCTTCAAACTGCTTCCAGCTTTGCTTAATTGCTCTCTTCCTGTAAGTGCTTGACAGCTTGACAGAGATTGCATTCCTGAGTCATCCATCCTTTCTGTTTGGTTAGAATGAGGCTTAGGGTGTGGTCAATAAAGGGAAATTGGGAAGGAATATTTTGCATTGAAATACTGGCACACAATGACACAAAGGGATTATTAATTAGTACAAATAACTGACACGAATTCTTAGTGGCAGCACTTTATAGCTGTGTCCATGAAATTGAAACCCTGAAATTTCCCCTCACAGAAAAATAACCTGGTTTTCACCGTGGACTTGAACCTAGTGGAAAGAAAAAAAATCTTCTGGTATCATCGTTTATTATGGACAAAAGGAGAGATACAAAAGACTGAACTGAAACCTAAGGACAAAGCACTTGGCTCCCTCTCATTCTCTTTTATTTAACCGTGGGCATGCAGTCGCTGTCTCTCTGACCCACGGAAGTGCCTGGCACATTCACAGCTCTCCAGGCTTCCCCTTCCCCGTGCCTGTCACTGTGTCCCGGCCATCTCCCAGCCAGGATCCCACCAAAAACACACCAGGGCACCCAGAGTTCTTCTTACACTCCTCATGAACTGACTCACGAGCATCAGGGCTGAAAAGTCCTGCAGAAACTTTGTGCTGAAAGCACAGGAGGCTTAGCAGGTGTCACCTCCAGGAGTGAGGCACTGCTAATTGAGCACTTCCCAATAACTTATTGATGTTAATCAAGTCTCCCCGAAGAAGGATGTCAGCAGCAACACTGACAGCTATGTACACAAGAAACAACAAGAGGTAACGGAGCAGCAGAGTTGGGACAAATATTAATGACACTGCTTTTCACTGAACTGCTCTGAATACAAACCATGCACTGCATTCCTCCAAATACACAGATGAAAAGATGACACTTTAAATTACAAGAAGGAGAATCAGATTTTTCAAATTGCTATGATTTGAAGCATCTGGTTCTATTAAAAATAAGCAAAGCTCAAGGGAAACCCATTACTAAATGTCCATGTAGTGGGGTCAATGATAAGCTCTCATAGGAAAACTAAGCTATCAGTTTCCCTTTAGACAGAGAGTGTTAACATAAGAATTCTTAAAGAGTTTTTTGATCAAATATATCCCCTCAGATAACGGAAAGCTACACAGAACCATTATCTTCATTGACTTGATAAGATAATATGCAATGGTCAAAAATGAACAATTTCAGAAAGTCCTGTTTTATACAGAAATAGATCATTATAGCGAGCTTTGGCTGTTGAATTGCTAATAACTTTAAATTCAGCTCTGACTCCTATGAGAGTGTTTTCCTGTGTGTATTTCCAGCATGTGATGAAGTAAGGAGCCTGCAGTTCAGATACATGATGGCTGGTGGCATAAAAACAAAAACACTCTATGCAAGAGACCCTCTAAGAGCACAGCACTGAAGTACTACATTGGATTTTAGAGCTGACACTTTTTTTTTGTTTGTACCTGGATCTATGACTATGGTATGTTCAAATATTCAAATGTTCTTTTGTCTTGGGGCAAATGATCTAAATTGCCTTTAACTGAGTTCCTGGAAAACTGTTGCTGTCACCATGGGAATTTTGGGTGTTGAATCTTGGAATGAAGGACAGTTTTTTAAAGCCACTGCCATCTTGACTGGTGGGTTCAATTGTTATTTGCTGGAAATCCTTATTGATTTGTTTGGTTATTATAATTCTTAGTTGTAGTTCTTTCTTTTAGAGAGTGACAATTCATTGTTTGCCCAGTAAAACTTGGAAGCTGCCCAAAACTCCAGAGATGCCACCATGAACCTACTGCATGCAAGTCCTGTGGTTTTATAAAGTCAGGTATCTTCTTTAAGAGTCAATGAATAGAAATTAATAGAATAATCCAAATATCAGAAATGTCAAAGAAATCTTTTTAACATCTTTATCAGTAGTAGTGGCTACACTGGGTTTAAGTGGAACGACTCAGTCTTGTCAACCTCTGCCTGTTATTTTGGGATCACAGCACTGCCCAGAGTCTTTCCAGAAGTCACTTGTTGGTTTTCATCAATGTTGTCTTCACGCAAGCAGCAAATCAAAAGCACTTTGCGATGCAATGCAATGGCACTGGTACCCCCTCAGTAACTGCAGGGGCCCCAGTGCCCAGGAGCTGCAGCCCAGGAACTGCTCCTCCTGTCTGCCTGTGCAGCCAGTCTGTGTTCCAAGTGCTGCATTATGTATTCAGTGCAAAGCACATTCATGGTTATCCTGACCACACATTTGGATTACAAAGGATGTTTCCTTGCCATGCTTGGATTACTTCAATTTACCAGCGAATTTACCCAACTCAAGCTTTTGAATATATAACCTGCAAGCACACAGCCTGCAAGAGCAGGCTGCCTGGAGCTGGTCGAGATGACCACGATTCAACATTTCCCAGTTGTTACTGCACGTAATCTCGTGCTCTTTTACAACCAGATGCTCAGCACCCTGAAATGCAGATGCCAGGGCAAAGGCAGAGGGGAGGCTCACGGAGGGGCTGGAGCCGGGGCCGAGCAGCTGCTCCAGGCTCCTGCTGCAGCCCAGTCCAGCTGAGCCAGGGGATGGAGCTGATCCCCTCTCCATCCTGCTTCTGGGTGAGGCAGCGTTTCTCCCACCTGCTCAGTGTCCTCAGCAGCACACTTCATGTTTGGGAAAGAAAGCCATGCTCTGGCACTGCCCTTCGGAGGCTGGAAACTCCATTTGGCTGCAGCACCTGCCAGGGGCTCCTCAGTGATCCAGGCAGTGAGATGACAGAGCTGAGGACTCTATTACTGGCTCTCCTACCTACTGTGGATAGCCAGAAAGGAACACAGAGTTGTTCCCTGCCTGGTGAATAGTCTGAGGTCTACCAGTTTTGTCACAAAGAGCAAATCTCTCCACTTAGGTATTGAGGACCAACAAGAATAAGGTTTTAAGCATCAATAGTTACTATAGTATTTAATTTTTTTCTTAGTATAAATTAGTAATATTGGTTATACAACCATGTCATCATTTTAGTAAGGCATTAGTGGTGTAGCTGTACAGGCTCTTTTATTGCTGCTTCAGATTTAATTGTCGTAATTCTGAACTAAATTTTGAAAGCCTTCCATCTGCTAAGAAAAACTGACATGGGGGTACATCTCATGACACTCTCGCCACCCTCTCTCTTTCCCAAAATTCTCATCATCTCCAAATTCTCTCAGCCCTTCACTCTTTGCATTTACTGTCATACCACAGAAGTGAAGAAGTGTCAGCACACAGAGTTTAGCCATCATTTTCTGAGTCAGTAGCCCTGAAGAACATTTTCTCACATGAAAGCCATGCTGACTTGTGTCACACGACCGCAGCCCCTCACCTCTCATTTCACTGCCACAAGGGCCACATTTAGAAAAGTAAAGCAAGCTAGAGTTGCAAAAATCAGTGTCAAGCAAAGTGTGTGGCTTATCACATCCACTCATGCCAGCCAGCAAAAGCAGCAGCGGCAGCAGTGCAGGCTGTAATTGATTCATGAGGTTCAGTCTCCACAGCAAGAAGGTGTTGCCTAAGCAAACACCAGTCCTACACTCACCAAATGCACTTTTTTCCAGATACAGGAAAATATAGACTGTAACCGAGCCAGTGCTAAGGAAAGAAAAACATTAAATAAGGCTGCAAGCCTGAAAGAGAATTAGGCAGAACTGTAAAGAACACTTGGGAATTCTTTCTTCCACAAAAAACCCCAACGTGTTTATGTCATCTAGACACTAAGTAGATTTCTTTGAGGAAAAACTGTTACTTTATCTGAGTAAACATGTCAGTCAAAAACAACAACCAGCAATTTACAAAAATGATGCTCGATTATTTAACACTGAAGAGTTACATTCCACAGGGAGAAGTGTTTTTATTTACACACTGTATCCAGAGCAGGTTTAGGCTGAGATGGAGTAACCATAACAAATATTATGGGTTCTGCTAATTCAGCAAAACTCCCCAGGCCGGGGACTGCCTTTTAAAGTGTGTTTGGCTGCAGTTTCACTGTGTGGCTCATTGCCACGTCCAACTCCTCACTCTGTGTATCTTCCAAGACATCTTCCAAAGAGCAAGAGGTTTCCTCAAAGGAAAAGAGAGATTCCCCCTTTTTAGTGGAATAAGGCAAATCCTTAGAGTAAGCTAGGCTTTAGCTTTACACATCCTTGAGGACTCCTATTTATTTCACAGTGTTCAGCACATCACCTGATTAGGCTTCAAATCATTAAAAATAGCTGCACACAAAAGGAAATGATGGAATTACACATTGCTCCCCTGTTATTGAGGTTTTGATTACTGCAGGCTAATTTTCTCATTGTACTTTCGTGGGGTTTCTCCTAACTTAACATTCTTTTAAGGTAGCCTGTGTTGAGGGAATTATCTTGTTTTTCAAAGCAAATTTCAGCTGATTACTAAGTATTTACATACTGTAATTTGAATGTCTAATTATACAATTAGTGTAAATACATGTAATATGGTTTATTTTTCACAAAAGCTGATAAGGTACATTGCTTTTTGCATTCCAGTGTTACGAGATTTTCATTGCTTGTAATGCACAATCCAAAAATTCACATAAAAAGCTTCCAGTAAAAGGTGTTTATTTATTAGTTAACAGTTTCCAAGTGATTTGAAATACACTTCATACCATACACCAAGAAATGATATCTGCCTTCTTCCTGCAGAATAGGGCTCACAACCCCACTTTCCATTCCTAAATGTAAGAGTTGCCCTAAGTCTCCCTATTTTTCCTTGCAGGACGTCACAGTACCTTTCTGTCCACCTTAAACTCCCCAGCACGGTGTGAGAATTCACCTTTTAGCTGCAGCACCACAGCACTGCTGCCCCAACAGACATTTCCCTGTCTACTGACATTTATGATGATAGCCTTGATGAAATAAAGTGCACTTGGGATGAAGATGAATGGGGACAATGCCCCTCCAGCCCTAGAGCTGCTCCCTTTTTAAGCAGCCAGAGATTAGAACTTCCTAATGAGAGGGCAGCAAAGTGCTCCTTCACTCTCAGCTGCTGGAGCAGCAGTGCATCGGCACCAAGCTGCAGAAAGCTGCCAGCCTCCCTTGCTCCTCCTCAAGAATCTCTAACATCTTTCCTCAACTAAAGCTGACAAAATCCAGGCTTCAAATGTAATGGTATTTCCTTAAGTTTTATAAAATTTAATCTATTAGCAGAGAAAAATTAAGTCAGCGTGTTTGTGAAGAGACTTTTGCACTCCATGGGCACATCCACTCCCCATGTCTGAGCAGGACACATTGCCCAATTTTTTTTTCAGAATTCGACTTTCTTTTAATTAAGCTTAAGGAGATCATATTTAAACAATGTGGAAAGATCAATTATAATTATTTCTGAATTATTTGTTATAAAAAAGATTTCTTTATCTATATTTTCTTAACCTAGTATTTACCTCACCGTGGAAAATGACTTCAATACAATATTGGATTTTACAGTACCTTAGAAAACAGCATCAAGATTTCATGAGACTAAGTCTCATGTTGTCAACGTGAAGCTTCAACTTTAGCAGCCACTGCCATTCCCCCCGTGTCTTTTATGGAAACTTCCTTCATAGAAATTAATTTTAAAGGAAAATTAAGCCCAAGGACCTGGGCACTGACCCCCACACCAGCACTAAGAGCTGTGAGCCCTGTCCTGATGCGAGCACTGGAGTAGCCTGTTCCTAAGGTGCCACAGCTGAAACTCTGCAAGCACACAGCATTTTCCCAATGTAGACACCAAATTTTGCTATCCTTGATTCAGATTTTGCTATCCTTGATTACAGTGAAAAATGTCTTATCTTGAAAGTAAGAAAAAAGACTTTGCATTTACTTTCTATTATTAAAAACCAGGACACCATTAAACCACAGTAAAAAACTTAGTCTTTCATACATACTGCTAAATCTAACCTGTGAAATTAGTATATTGTAAAAAAAAAAACAAACAGAAAAAACAGAAAGAAAAAGGATACATATTTCATAAATACACTGCACCACATCTGAATAATTTCAAAAATACATTTCCTAAAATTCTGGGCCCAGCAATAGAATATAGTCAAGTTATTAAAGATGCTGAACATATACTTCATTTTCAGCTTATTTTTATGCCCCCCCTGGCCTCAGTGAGATTTAAGGACACGTAGAAATTTTCTTTTTAATCAAGACCTCATTTATGAGGATAATAATGCCTTTACAGAGTGTATTTTTCTACTGTAAGATGCAACACACAAACCAAATGTGAGGAATATCATCTTTGGCAGCATTCCCTAAGGGAGTCTGGATCTATAAACACATGGATGTAATGCGTTTGTTAAGGCAATTCTTCTTCCATTCTCTGACAGTTATAATATAAATAACATTTTCTCCTTAGGAAGCAATCCAAATACAATCAAACCAGTGTATTAATATCCGTTAAAGTAATCTTCAACTTTGTAACTGGTTTAGAAGTCTGTTTTGTGGGAGACTATGAGAAGCTGGACACAGACATGAGGTAGGAGCTACACACCTCATCCCATCCTGTCTGGTCCCATCCCATCCCGTCCCATACCATCCCGTCCCATGCCATGCCATGCCATCCTATGCCATCCTATCTCATCCCATCCCATCCCACCCCATCCTGTCCCATCCCATCCCA